>JAECUM010082910.1:0-10406 GCA_016617855.1 Megalonaias nervosa | reverse complement strand
ATATATATATAAGATAAATAATTGTAATGATACACTAACTGTTGGCTTGGAAGTATGTAATATGTTCCTCGTTGGATTCAACTTTTTGGATCAAGCGACTTTGCTCTGCCTTCAGAATATGTCAAAGTGGTGGGAAATGAGTGAGAATTGGCTGTAGATTGTTTAAATCAGTAACTATATTAATTGTTGTTATAAAAAAATTTTAATCCTTCTAAAATGATCACTACATATAAAAACCACCTTAATTTAATGCATATTTACCTCAGACTTTGTGTGCTATAATATGCAAAATCATTTCTTGACCAATATGTTTTTAAAGTAAATATTTTTTTCTTATTATTTCTTCGTTCATTTAAGTAAAGTTATTAATCCAGTATTCAGACTCCTCCATATTAATTCTATTTTCAGAATAATTGGTCTTTTAAATATTTAATAATTATATGATGAATGTATAAATAATTTGGATAAGAGTAACTTTTGTTTGTAGACAAATATGAACATTAATAAGAGAAAAACACTGTATAACTTTTGATAAAGATTAAGTATATTTGGTAGGGTCTGTATCCACACCAACAGCCCTATGTAATAAAAAGAATAAAATATTTCAGCTTACAAGAAATAGTGCATTCCATTTTAATGTCCCATCAGCAGTAGACATACAGTGTCTAGATTCTCATCCTAGTACTGGTCCTTGACCATACCACTGGTCCTTGACCATACCACTGGCTTACTTAATATAGGTACATTGTGTTGTTGAACTTCATTTATGTATTTATTCATCATACTACTGTCTTAATTAATACAGGTAAATTGTCATTTTAAACTTCATGTTCACAGTATGTAGTCCTTCAGCTTTGTCTTGTCATTTAAATATGCCACATGCACAAAAAGACATATTCATTGGAAAATTTATCTATGTTATTGTTTCATTTTCCTTGAGAAGGCAAATTAGGGAGTAAAATAGTTTCAAACTTGTGACAGAAGCAGTGGGTGTCACCTTGACAACCTACTCCCCTAATGAAAGATATCTGATCATCTGCTTCCATTCCATTGGCTATAATCTGTTCCTTCCCGTATCTAATTTAATCTTGGTCATAAATACTATACATTTCTAACATATTACATTGAAATGGTAATGTCATTCACTGAAAGGTTTCTAGATAGAACCATTTTACCATTAAAACATAATCATTTATAAAAGTTTTATCTGCTTTTAAGCAAGATTCTCAATAAACCTTGTATTATTCCAGATCAGCTCTAGATGTGCAGGACAAGGTAATCGTTACCATAGTGACTCGATACTTTAATGCAGGACAAAGTAATCCTTACCATAGTGACTCGATACTTTAATGCAGGACAAGGTAATCGTTACCATTGTGACTCGATACTTTAATGCAGGACAAGGTAATCATTACCATAGTGACTCGATACTTTAATGCAGGACAAAGTAATCCTTACCATAGCGACTCGATACTTTAATGCAGGATTTCTAATCAAAAGTCTACTAAATTACAAGGAATTAAAATTTGGGCACAAAAACATAAAATACGTAAAAAATATAAAATACATCAGTTCAAAAAGACATTCATGGCATACAACATTTTGTCTCATTGAAAAGTGATCTGAATCAAGAAGGTATACCAGAAAAAGAATACTGTGACAATAGCCAAGAATCTTTGGAAATAGAAATTCTTTTGTACACTATCAATACCTGTCACTGCAATCCAAACTCCTAAGTAGCAAATTTCTTGCCAATATTGGAGCTGGATGTATGCCTTCAAATTCCTTGCCAGTATTGGAGTTGGATGTATGCCTTCAAATTTCTTGCCAGTATTGGAGTTAGATGTATGCCTTAAAATTTCTTGCCAGTATTGGAGTTGGATGTATGCCTTCAAATTTCTTGCCAGTATTGGAGTTGGCTGTATGCCTTCAAATTTCTTGCCAGTATTGGAGTTGGCTGTATGTCTTCAAATTTCTTGCCAGTATTGGAGTTGGATATATGCCTTCAAATTTCTTGCCATTATTGGAGTTGGATGTATGCCTTCAGATAGTAGATTAAAAGCGCATGACTAAAGACACAATACAGTTTCATCTTTCTTTTTGTACAATTTTATGCTTTTCTGTGTTCCCAATAGGTCGAAATTCAAAATGTGGTGATGTGAAATGTAACTGTTGGTTATATTGCTATATTAATTGGTTACATGCCCTGGTTCTGTCATTCATCGCTACATCATTTTGTGCCTCCCTGTCATTATAAAGTTTTCTTCTGTTCCATTCCATCATTGACATATGGGAAATTTCAAGGAGTGCATATTTAATTTGGAGATAATTTTCTGTTCACATTATGCACAGTGCTTAAGAGAGTGAAGTTTATCTAAAACAAATGTATTTCATTTAGAGTACTGTGTAACATAACCAAATACAACCCACCCACCTCAGAAGGTTGGTTTTGTGCAGTTAGCTCAACATTGTACAACCTTATACATTTTTAAAGTAATATTGTGTTAGCGCAGGCAAACTAGTGAAAAATAATTACACAAGCATTAACTAAGTTAAACCTTTTGATAGCTTAAATTCTATAAAATATGAGATCCAATAAATAAATAGCATTTACAAGATAATAAATATTCAATAAATAAATAGTATTTACATTAAGAAAAAGATTTACAAAGCAGTTGTAGGTTACATTTTAGTTTAAATTTAGGTTATTACTTACCTATTGACTAAATAAGTATACCATTTCTTAAAATCCTTTTTTTCACACACAACCAGAGTTGAACTATATACATGCAATTATATAGAAAATACTAAGAAAGAAATGTTTATTCATGTCAAGAAGTGTTAAATACTTGAATTGTCCCGGAAAATGTCATACACTCATTAACACATAATGATCGGAAGAGCGCACGGGTTTTTCGGTCAAGTCAGAAAAACAACTTGACAGAAAAGACCAAGGTTGTTCTTCTTGCATAGTTTGCCAGATTATACCAATATGTAGCGATTGATACCGATGTTTGAAAAGACACTGTCAATTAAATAACCAATCACTGAGGGGGCGCTCACCAGTTATTATGTACTTTTGTGAGAACAACGTATGTAAGGTGAAGTTGTTTTGTGTTTGAAACATGCACAGTGGAGAGAATGTTGGCATACCTCTATGCTACTTTGATGTAATGTGGTTGACATTTCTTTGGATATTGTACTTATTGAAATTGTACATGATCTTAGCACACTACTAACAAAATTGACTGGTCCCTTGTGCTAAAAAAGTCAGTCTGAATTAGTCTAAAGTACACTATCTTTAGCAGCAGCAGAGGGGGTGAACAGACCATTTTTGTTCGAGACCTTATTTATGAAAAATAAGCGTTCCTACGAAAAGAAAATCTTAAGGTCAATAACGTTAAACCACAACCTCTAACTGACCATGAGATTTCTCTAATTGAGTTAGCTTATCTCGTTACTTTATCTCTGACTTTTGGCTTTTTTTATGGTGTGTTTCGTTTACGCGCTGGTCACTCAACGCTGGTCGTTCACCCCCTCTGCTGCTGTAATTAACCAAAGATTTTATCCAGACCTATACGATGCCTAGACCTTGGCTCATGTAAATTTATCGTTATAAATCCGAACGGAACAGCTTGTGCCTTTGAAAAGAAGTTTTTAAACTTAATCATGTCCATGTCCCCTGAACACCAAGTACAATAAATATTTTGTGAAGTATAATTATCTACTCCATTAAACACAATTAAGATATTGCAATTACCTCTCATCACTTTTGGAATTTGCTTGTATTTCTGAGTTAAATAAATCACGTCTGTATTTTTGTGACGGCCTCGCGAAAATATCCGAGCTGGATTGGATTGTTTATCCAGCATTACATCATCGTATACTACGAGATTATTGATACATCCATCAAGATCATCTATGGATGGAGCTTCATCGATATCGGTAATAAAATCAATAGCATCATTATCAGGACACGTCAGCGACTTTGCATTTTCATTAAAATTTTAAGTACTTCGTAACATCGTTGATCATCTACAGATGGTGCTACTAAATATAATTTATCCCACTTGAGCCATCGCATTATCAGATTAAGTAATAATTGCGTTTTACCAGACCCAGATGGACCAAGTATAATTGCTCTGATAGAATTTGGTAGCGCTGGATGATGTTTGACTGGCTCTTGTTTTCGTGTCGCTGAGAAGTCAATTATATCCATATAATAATAATATGGATTTATATTGTGTTCGATGTAGAGCACCCACGTCCACCACTGGATTAATGACAATAATAACAACAAAAAAAAAAACAGGCGCGCACTTACAGACAAGTGTGTGAAATGTGGTACAAAAAATACAAATTTATTTCATTAAAGACAGGTGGAGATATCGCTGCTTCGTTAGGTAAATTACCAGGAGCTCCATGGGCAAAGTATCCTGGTGAGAAACATTTACCTGGATATAATTATTGTGGTCCTGGAACTCGTCTCGATATTCGACTCGATAACCAAGACCAACCAAAACCTGGAGAGTATCCAATAAACGCAATTGATCAAGCATGTCACATTCATGATGTTGCGTATAAAAGTAAAGACTTACAACAACGACATCTCGCCGATATAAAATTAATTCATGTCATAAATAATATAAAAGATAAATCACTTCGAGAAAAATTAGCTGCTTTTCTGGTAAAAGCTGGTATGAAAGGTAAAATAATGTTAGGGGCTGGTAATTAATCAACTGATTATTATCATAATAATGGAATCTGTTTATTATAGTCCAAGAGGATATTGGAGAGGTAAAGCAGCGATTAGTAAACTTGCTGAAGCAGCAAAAGTCTCACGTGATGTCGCTGCAGCGTGGTTAGCACGAGAGGCAATGTGGCAAATCTATCTAAGTCCACCTAAAAAAATTAAGTATGCACATTTTGATGTCAGTACCCCTAATGAAGTTCATCAAGCATATATTTTGTTTTTACCACACGATACCATTTAAATTGGCAGACGACAATACACATACAGATACGCGTTAACTGTCGTTGACGTTGCTTGTAGATATAAAGAAGCAGAACCACTATCAACTAAAACAGCAACTGAAGTTGCATCTGCGTTTGAACGCATTTATCAACGTGGTGGTCTACGATGGCCACAACTGCTACAGGTTGATCCTGGCAAAGAATTTCTTGGTGCAGTATCATCGTTGATGAAGCGACATAACGTTAAAATCAGACGAAGACACACGGAAATTCATCGTGATCAGGCAATCGTTGAACGATTTAATCGAACACTTGCTGAGCGGTTATTTGGATACCAATACGCAAAGGAAATATCCGCTGACTTTAAGTCCACGGAGAGATCTCGTGAATCGAATGCAAGGTTACCAAGTGTGAGAAATGACTCGTGCAACTTTTATGAAACCTTCTAATGCGATCACAAAAAAATATATACCAATACAACGTAAATCGTCCTCTTAACCAGTACCAGGTAATGTTACCGTAAGATATTTATATGAACCTGGTGAACTTGAAGGAGGTAGAAAAAGAGCAACTGATCCTATTTGAAGTGTGACCACACACAAAATTTCTAGCGTGGTAAGGTCCACAGGTAGACCCGCAATCTACAGATTAGATTCAACTGCTCCTCAGCGTGGATTTGTACGCGAATAATTACAAATAATTCCTACGGATACACAATTACCACCGCGCTCACTTTTGTAAACTTGCACCTCTACGTCGATTACATTCAAGACAGGTCAGCATCACATTTTCGCGTGTGTGACCAAGACTACTATTAATTCTATCAACGGTAAATTGTCTTGGATTATTATTTGAGTACTGCCACAGCATATTACAGTTACAACTTGCACAATGATTATTCTGTTGTTGTTTTAGTGTTATAATAAATTCAGCATCAATATTAAAATCGCGATTATTTTTTTTTGTCACATTGCTTATAACTCGCTAATTTTTTATTGATATCGACAAAGTTGTTAGTGATTTCTTCGGTTATTACGCAATCCATGATAACCCGGCCCAGTTGAGATATTCTTCCGACTCGAGACACTGCAAGATAAACTAAATTTGACCACTCAATACGATCATCGACAATCCAAATATTTGTATCGGTAATAGTTAATCCCTGTGACGAGTGAATCGTTATAGCGTATCCTAACGTCCACGGCGATTTATCCATGCTTAACGCGCTCTCAACAACATCAACAACAACTAAAGCAATATCATTTAACACAAGATTTTGTATTCCACCACCAGGAATCTCAACATCAACATTCTCTCGTCGAGTATCTACTGGGCGATAACACAAAGGTACAGGTAGATTTGAAAATTTTTCTTTATGTAACGTAAATAATTGTTGTTGAAGTGTATCGCGAACTATTTTTCTACTTGCAACTATTAAATCAGCAGGTCTCCATAAAGTCCAAAAATCATTCATAGAAGTTTCTGGAATTACTTTACGCATTATCTCACACTGTATTTTATCTGGCTGTAGTCTTATTAACTTTTTAAACTCTTTTAGCGATTTATCAATAGCTCTATGGTCATCAGTTATTTCTTCGTAATAATCTACAAATGTTTTCAGCCACTCATGTGGAGACGATCCAATGAAAGGTGGCGGTTGAGCATGATCGCCACACATTATCACAGCAGTATTCTTCAATAACAGCCAATCAAGAAATATTTTTAATACCTCTAGGGATACCATGCATATCTCGTCCCAGATAATAATTTTAGGAATGTATTTCTCACCCATCCGCGATGGAGTCCATGTGTCTCCGCACCATCTAAAGAAACTATGATATGCACACGATTTTACTCCTCGTTATTGTATTTCCCTGGCGAGTTTATGTGTCGGTGTCAAAACAATCATATCAGAACAATTACTAAATAATTCAATCGCGCGTGTTGTTTTACCTGAACCACCACACCCATGAAGATAAACGGTTTTATGTCTAGCCACAGGATCATATACAGATGGTGCCGATGACAATCCTGGTATTTGATTATTCTTGTAATATGTTTTCGTAATTTCAACGTCGGCAGATTCAGAATAACTAATTATATCTTCACGTTTTATTCTCCATTCGCCCCATGATGCATGATTGTTAATATGCAATTGTTTTAACGAATCCACATATCTCTTATTTATATAAAATGAATCTGTCGCGACTCTGACTGCATAACGAGGAAATCTGTTTATCATTGACAATAAATTTAGCGAAACGTACGCTAGCATCGAAGATCTTAAATGAGTAAACTGCGGTGACTCGCCATCAGAATAGCTCACAACTGTACCTAGTTTAGTTCCGTCTGATAAATAAGCATTACTTCGACTTATAAATGTGTTTTTCTCCGTTGTATCAGCAATTATAAAATCGAGTTCAGCATCGTCCATGATTAATTTTGTACACGCTCGTTTATGATCATATGATCCTCCTTGCGTAAATTTACCGATTATTTTTCTGCCGAGATCTTTTGCAAATTTCTCATCACTTTCTCTCCTGCATTCACGTATACTATTAGTAATTTTAACACTATCATCTTCGTTAAGATTAGGAAAATCTCTTCTATCATCATTAATATTAAATACATCCCGTTCTGGCAACCAAACTTGTTTCTGCACGCGGTATGATATAATTGCTTCACTCACGTTCAACGACATTAAAATTCCAGCATCAAGCATGTACTGTATTAGTACTATTGGAACCCAACGTCGCTCTGAAAAATGTCTTCCAAACCACACATAAACAATCGGATGGAGATCCCCGTAAAACTCGAACGACTCTATACAGGCGAATCCGGTTAAGTCAAAATCTGGTAAAGGTCCGTTTATCGCAACTCTGGTCATCTTATGTGTCGAATGACCAAATCTCTTAAAGTATTCAGAACATTCTCCGTATCCAAGAAAACTTCCAGGATAACATGCTACTATATCAACTGAGATAACGTCATTATAATCGTATTTAGTATTCCACAATCCACCATGTCCGTATTCCACACAACTGTGTTGGACATCTTCAAGAAATTCCAATCGTGTCGGTTTCCATGAATTTTTCTCCTGAGCAGCGTGAGCAGCAACTGATGTAACGGTAAAACAATTATTCAGCAATTGTCCAACCTTAATATCATCAGAGGAATATTTTAATGCAAGATTTTTCATTTCTTCGTGGAGAAATTCTGTACGATAAATATCACCATTAGACCGTACAAACTGATCATGAAAATCATATTCCGAACTCTGAAACAGCCAAACAGATACAGGGTCAATTTTACTGATATCGCTGATAGCATCGAATACATGACCATTATAAAATTTAACCGTTCTGTCTCGTGGAAATATATTTACTGCCACAGTCCATGCATGTGCGTTATGATCAATAATATCTATCGAAGCTCCTCTTGATTCATATTTCGATTTGTACAAAATCTCTCCGGTTAACGTCTTCACTGTTATTGGGAATTTTAATTTCTTTCCCAGCTCAGCAACGTCGTTGATAGACGCTCCGGTATCTTTAACTATTTCTGCCCACGTATTTATTTTTTTACGTCGTAAATCCGTTAAACCGTTTCCGCGTATTGCGTTTGTGAAGTGTTCTGTAACCCGTTCAGCTACACAATTTATTCTTGACGAAGTCAAGGATGACAATTTCATAGGTTTGAGATCCCCAACGTTAGGTTTATTATTTAACGGATATATTGCGTACACAACCGCAGTCACAGGATAAGTTCGTTCGTAATATGGTTTGTCAATACCAGTAAGTATTCCTGGTCTGGAATTTTGTACTAAGAACAATATTATTTCCTGACTGCATGTGGACAGAATCACGTTTGTCACGAATAATCCAAATGTCATCGTCTGTCTTTACAATAAATTTTATTAAAATAAAATATCTCTGAACAAGGTAGTCAATAATCTCTCTTCCTCGTTTGTCATTCATCACATTAACAATATTTCTGATTCTGAATGTCGACCACACATCAGCCGCACCATCGTCACGAAATTCCTTTTTGGCTTCACGGATACGTTTTGTTATATCTTTATTCGTTAAAGCTAGATCTTGCATCGAAAAACTAAATTTATATTTCGGCAGTCTGGCAAGATCAAATCTAGCTCCAGAATGTTCAATTGCGGATAATTCCTGCATTATTATAATTAAGACAAATATGTATTTAAATTGAATTTTAATCTCTTGTATATGATTCAAACAAAGAATCAATGCCATTGGCTTATGATCGGATATACTTCTCCTTGTAGCAAAGCATGCTTAAATGAATTCTGCGGCTACCATATGCAGTGCGTTAGACATAGTAGTTTAGGACCAAAACCGTGTGTGCGGTGTGGTGTTGGAGTCAGAGGAAAAACTCAACTGTGTGTGCAATGTGGTGGTAAAAAATACAGAGAGCTGAAACGATATTACGATAAAAAAAATAACACATCTTCTGAATCTCCTATAAAAACCGAAGAAGATTATCTCGCTAGATTTTCAAAATAATAATTTAAACAAATAATATTAGTATATAAATGGAGCAAAATGAGTTTGTAAAGCATCCAATCATTACTAATTATGAAGCATCTCGTGATGGTGTAATTAGGCACTGTAGATTAAAGAAATCAGTCGGTAGTGTTAATAATACTGGATATTTTAAATTTAATACCAATGGAAATAAAAATTATTTATCACATAGATTCATCTACGAATGTTTTTATGGAGTCATTAAAGATAGACATGTAATTTATCACATCAGTGGTGATAAGCTTGATAACTCGCTTGATAACTTGCGAATTGTTACACAAAGTCAAAATTGCAAGTCCAGAAATTCTGGCGGCGCACGATACGCAAGGGCTGTTAAATCTATAAATACAGATGGCGAAGAAATTATATTTAAATCAATTAATTCTGCTGGTAAATATTTTAACATAGTATCACCTTCAGTAAAACACGCGGCAGATAATATCAGAAGATCTGCTTTTTCCAAAAGATTTCTACAAAAAATCAGATTCACCTATGTTCCTATGGTATCAGATGATTAAGCGAGACAACTCCGTCAAGCATAACCTAGTAAATTTTGAAGTTGTCTTATGACAGCAATATATTGTGAGTTTTGGTCAGAACCCACATTGCTTTGTCACTCTGGCAATATGTATAGGATTCATATTGACTTTCACTTTAATGGCATTATTGAATATTATTCATGCACCTTATCAAGTGGCTGAAGAGTCCAACCCTATAGTGAGTAAGTATTGATATATCTTTCCTTATTTCGTCCATAAAAATGATACGTGTGTACACTAGTCAGCAGCAAAATCCATTTGTCTTCAAAATACATGTATAGCACAATAGAGATTTATACAGTTTGAGAGTCCCATAGGACACTAATGTTTCCAAGAAGCC
>JAECUM010082900.1:0-11558 GCA_016617855.1 Megalonaias nervosa | reverse complement strand
CTACACGATAAATCGTATATCCAAACTCACTTCGTAAAAGAAATATTAAATCTCTACACGATAAATCGTATATCCAAACGTACTTCGTAAAAGAAATATTAAATCTCTACACGATAAATCGTATATCCAAACTCACTTCGTAAAAGAAATATTAAATCTCTACACGATAAATCGTATATCCAAACGTACTTCGTAAAAGAAATATTAAATCTCTACACGATAAATCATATATCCAAACTCACTTCGTAAAAGAAATATTAAATCTCTACACGATAAATCGTATATCCAAACTCACTTCGTAAAAGAAATATTAAATCTCTACACGATAAATCGTATATCCAAACGTACTTCGTAAAAGAAATATTAAATCTCTACACGATAAATCGTATATCCAAACGTACTTCGTAAAAGAAATATTAAATCTCTACACGATAAATCGTATATCCAAACTCACTTCGAAAAAAAGCGTAAATCTCAAGAAGGACCATATTAGGTTTCACTTTTCTACGTGACAGTAAATTGATCTATCTTTATTCTGACTGAATCAAATAACCTGATGAAAATACAACGGATAACCGTCGCCTGCTTTTGAAGCTGTTTTCTTTTCCTTCGTGCGTATGATTTGAATGAGTAAATATATGAGTTAAAGATGCTATTGTCTAAACACAGTCACTTGTAGATTAGTACCGCCAGTTTTATGCGAACAAGAATTTATTCTTTTCACACAAAAGTTAAACGTCCTTGAAATTTTCCCAGGCTTAGTAGCGATATGACAATAACTAACTGTCACATGGGCCATTGTTAGTAATAGGACGATATGTCTGTTAGAAAGTACCGGAAGTTCATTGTATATCACAAGTATTTACCTCCCGTAGCATTCTGTTAGCAATAGGATGTAAGGAAAATGTGTTCGAGATTATACTACTAAGAAGGTCTCACAATATAATTACAGAGTTATTAGAACCTTAACATACGGTCAAGAGACCTGTTCTGGTAGGGGAAGACAAGCAGTTTAGTCGAGTCTAATAGTACATTATTCCTTCAGTTCTCAAATATGCCATAATTGTCAATATTTTTTGTCATACAGATTCTTCAAAATTCTTCAGATAAACTTTAATATTGTATTTGCTATGAATGGAAAGAACCAACAATAAAAGAGGATTATATTAATAATAGAAAGGTTTTATCCAAACATTCGAAACTGACACTTGCACGCTGCTATAAGCCTGTCTAAATCAAGTCGGGTCTGTATTTAACAAAAAATTTGTGTGCCGTGTAGAGCTGAGTACCACGCAAAGGTTTGCAACGTCGTATGTTTGAACAAACGCGAGACGTACCCCTGTGTATCACAATTATATCAGGGACTAACAATTTAATTTTCTAGGGCAGGACCCTGAAATTTCTTTTGTTTTTTCATTTCCAGCTCTGACATACCTGGAAAAAATATCTTGCTCTGATTTAAAGCAAACTAATACATAGTATATTCATTATATTAAATAAAAAAATAATTATCTTGGGGTAAAAGAAAATAAAATATATTGGTTCGAACAAAACATTCTGCTCAACCCGCCACCACTACCGAAAATTAAATGGTCAGTACCGTATTGTATGTATGATAATTGTTATATAAGTTGTTTACAAAAACTGTTGCTGAAGTGGGATGATTAATTTTACACTGTAACTAACACTATGTAAAAGACACTGTACTGACATTACAAAGCTTGTTGATAAAAACAGGAAGTGCTGACATTTAAGCTTAATATTACTAGGTCCATTATGGATATAATAGGCAGGGAAACGTTGAGTGGGATGCTAACACCCGGGGCAAGATATTTATCAGAGACAACAAGTAAACATAAAACACACTGATTCAACATCCAGAAAATATTTAGTGGACTAGAGAAATTATGTAAACTTCGGAAAGAAAACAACTGCTCTCTGAAAATCTAAGACTGATTTTCGCTCTTACAAAGGAACACACTTACTTAACACATTAACACACATTATCACATAAAGAAACAAAATTACATTATATTTCTTTTTTAATTCAAAATTTTTCGAAAAGTTGGATTTCGGTCGCCATGCTTGCATGTTTGACTCTTGTCAAATATGTGATTAAAGGCTCATAAATATAATTATATTTGTAATTTTCGAAATTAATTTCGGACAAATACAACTATTTTGTAAAATTAATTTTTAAAAAATAAAGTTTTTATTTATTTCGTCATGAAAAACGAAGACATGATTTTAATATCATAAACTTCGTAACAAGATAACGCGAAATTTTTCGTACATTCCATGCTGACGGAAACTACCGAAGTACCGGTACATTGAGAAAAAGTACCGTGGTACGTACCATCTGAAATAAATAACACGGTAAACAGGTATACCAGTAATAATGCACATCCCAGGTGTCCTGTAGACCACTAAATAGTTCTCTTTATAACCGCCATTTTCAAATTTTAATATAATCTAGCGCGATCTTCATTTCTGTCAACCAATATAATTAGAGAAGAAGCTGTTACTCAAGAAGGAATAAACTAAAATATATTTAATTGCTTAAGAACAGCCGATCACATCTCGTTTAACTTTTTCTTCCACAAATTAATCTTCGTTGCCTGCAAAGCTGAAGATTTCTTCGCGAGATAATACTTGACGCGAGAACAATATGTTCGCGTTTCCCCTTGCCCTAACTTGAATAAGTTGTCTGAGAACGCTGTTGTCAGAGTGAGAACTGACACCACCTGTCGAGCAGGAAGGACAACAACAAAGATATGCAACGAGGTGAGTGCGATGCGTCATATTTATTTGACTATGATAAAATTTTGTTGCCTGGGCGCCTTCGAACGGGCACTAGAGACATCATGGAACGTGGGTTTGTCACATAGATGAAAATTCCCCAACAGGTCACCCATAGACGGCCTGTCTGTTTTGTTTTTTCGGAATCATCTAAAGCATTTGTGTCATCCGGTGTAGTGCAAGTGCTGTTCAGCTATGTTGTATGATTAGGTGAACCATGAGAAATGTAAACCCACAAGATTCAAGAAGACAAAAATACTATAAAGAAAGAAAGGTGAATCGAAAAGACTGTTCGTACCTTAACAACAGCTTGGCTGTAGCTCTAAACATGGCAGAAGAAACGTATAAAGACAGTTTTAAAGTGCAAACATGGATTCGGTGATACAAAGATTTATAAAAAATGAATACAATAATACCAATTCGATTAACATGCAGCACAATTTCAGACCTCCTCATAGTTTAGCAGTGCCTTTGATTACACTATAATGTCCGATCTCGGAGATGAGCAGTGCCTTCAATTACACTACCATGTCAGACCTCCTCGTACTTTAGCAGTGCCTTTGATTACAACACATGTCAGACCTCGTCATAGTTAAGTAGTGTCTTTGATTACGCAACAACCATTCTTCTCTGGAATGCTGCATCAACAAAAGATAAAAATGACCAACGTGCAAAGACCATGCATCTCAAAAAACCTCTGCTTGAACGTTCAACGAATGATATTGAAGCTATTTTGCCTGATCAACAGGATATAAGATATAAGCATATAAGATATAAGCAAACTATAAGGCAGGTACTCGAGGATGAAATAGCTGATGATGATGACGGTGATTATGACTCTAACTTGTCAGTACAATGATGTCTCTAGTAATGAACTAGAAAATGCAACCATTGACTTGCAGGAAAGAAAATACCGAGACACACTGGCGATAAAGCAGATAACAAACATAAAAAGAATTCATTCAGTTTATTTTATATTTGTTTCCAACATGGTTAAATTTACAAGATTCAGTAAATGTATTTAATATTACGATTACTATCCCTTAAAAAATTGAGGAGATTTTGTTTTTAAAAAAAATCTTTGGGGACAACAAGTTTTGTGGAGAATCGGTTCCCTTTAAATGTTGCTGGTCCTCCTGGTTGATGAGTTTTTTCAGCTAATTTGTAAAACTGTAATTATCCATCCTTTAAACCCATGGACCTACAATGCACAGAAAATTAGTAGAAAGCCTCTGCCAAGAAACAAGGAAACTAAAATAAAATTTTTCTAATTAGTTGAATCCAAGTTATATAGTCAACAAAATATTAAATTTATAAATGATTCCTTGTGAGTTTACATTAGTTGGATAAAAATTGGATGATTTTCTTCACATATACCACTTCGTTAAATGCACAGGGTACTAGAATAAAAGTTCGTAATTTAGATCAGTTGCTGATTTAAAAATTATCTACACTTCAGATATACTTGCAACGGAAACGAAAACGTGAAATTAACAAATAATCTTTATTATTTACTATTAATGAAATAGTAGACGAAATTAAATCCAATGATCTGGTGTTTTCGATATTTTTACAACGTTGCATGACTCAGTTGTGGGTAATGGACTAGTGAGTCAGACTTTCCCCATTGTTCACAAACATCCAATATTGTCACAAACATCATATCCATGATAGACCAGATAATTAAGTGAAACTTGGGTCAACTATTCACATTTAATCTCAACCATAGTCCAACTTTCAGTGCAACGCATCATAGATTTAAATTTGTTTTAGACAGAGGTTCTAATAAATACCAGCATTGGAAAGCAGTAGAAAAGGGTTTAACTTGGGTCCAGGAAATAAACGGGTGGGGTATCTAGTTTTAACATTTTCCGAGTTTCTAAGCATTACTTAAGGATAAAATTTGCTTTTAGAGCTGTATCGAATGAATGGTGTTGCGCTGTATGCCAATATAAATTATGTTTAAATCATTCGTGCACGAAACGAATTCGGTAATTTAAGCTGTATTTTGAGACGATGACATGAAAATTCAATTAGAAACAGACTCGGATATCATTCGCGACGCGGAACGGAATGTACTACAGTCTCGATACTTTATGAGTGTGATGAAACTCTTTCTGTGGCTGGCATTAGCAATTAATCATAGGTAAGAGGCGGTTTCAGACGTATCTTTTATAGCGTGATAATAAAAGTGATGTATATATTCCTTTAGGATGCATAAAGGAATGCGGACAAATGAGAAACAAATTACACATTCTAATAAGGTTTGAGTCAAAAGGCTAGTCAACGAATTTGCACCTGATACAACCACTAACAGCCGGACCTCCCTATATGCAATCATATTCATTTTCTTACATTCAAACATAGCTTTACAGTTCTTGTTACGTGAAAGTTTTATCAAAGGATAAGAGATCTAACATATTATATCAATATGGCATATCTTGAATTAGACATCCCCATAATATCTAAAATCTTTAATTTTCATCCTGAAAATTTGGTGATTGTCAATCTCCTTCGCTGCTCTCAAAAGTGCGAGTAAATCGCTTTCGTGTATAGATTCCTCTTGCGAATTCCGCGAAAATAGATTGCATGACATATACCGTATATCTTAATTCAAGGACTGAATAAGCAGTAAAAACAGGCCCTGAAAAGTTTGGCCATGGCTTTAGATGAAATCAATCAAATAATCTGAGTTGAATGTTCGCATACTTGATAGACTAGGATTATTGAAACATCTGGACATGGTTTCGATGAAATCAATAAAATACTCTGTGTCGAATGTCCCCATACTTTATACACATGGCTTACTGAAACATATGGCCATCGATTTAGATGAAATAAATGAAATAATCTGTTTGGAATGTCTCCATACTTTGTACACAAGGATTACTGGAACATTTGGACATGGAATTCGATGCAATCAATGAATAATCTGTGTCAAAGCTCTCTATACTTGTTACACAAAGATTACTGAAACATTTGGCCATGGAGTTTGATAAAATCAATGAAAATAATCTGCGAGGAATGTCCCGATACTTTATACGCAAGGACTACTGAAACAATAATCTGTGTTGAATGTCCCCATTCTTTATACACAAGGATTACTGAAACAATAATCTGCATGTCCCAATACTTATACACAAGGATTACCGAAGATTTGAAAAATTAGGACATCGCTGACACTATCTCCAAGTAAATAAAAGTAACTCTGAAAGGATTCAGACATCACAGCAGAAAGCATAACGACATCTTTCTTTTACAACTAAACCCTGGAAGAAAAGCAATGAAACTTTTCGGTAAACTATCCAATTCCTTTCTTCGTTCGTCTTTCTTTCTATATTTATATTCTTTTCTCAATCAGTCATGTTTCTTTCATTCTCTTATTTATTCATTCTTTATTTGTTTATATTTTAACAAGTTGCGAAGTTTGTGATAAATGCCATATATTAAGTCCCATTCAACCACAACGGGATGCTAATAATCACATTTGACTGCATGTAGAGTAAACTCGAGTCTAAAGGCTGAAAAACGTGCACTACTTGCTGCATTCATGAATTGGAAATTCGAGTCACTGAAGGTTGACAAACGTGCACTACTTGCTGTATTGATGAAGAGCAAACTCGAGTCACTAAAGGCTGAAAAACGTGCAGTACTTGCCATGTTCGTGAACAGCATACTCGAGTCACTAAAGGCTGATAAACGTGTACTACTTGGTGTATTTAAAAGTTTAAAGGACTTACGCTCTTCATAAGTATACCAACACATGTTTGCACATAACTGACGGTTGACGATTCCTATATTAGATTAGTTTAGTTCAATCAGATTCTCGCGTGACTTTAAGAGATCGTGGCCGACGGAGGTTCTCGTCTATTTCTCTGATGTTACCGCTTGGTGTCACTCATTTCATATTTCTTCTGTTCATGAATACCATTAAATCCATCATTACTATTTGTGCACGAGATAAATGTAAACATGTTTATCATGTACTTTAGAGGTTGCAGAATGAATCTGTGACAAAATCGGGCTACGCGTGCCAGTTTTAAGTAATCAGTGGTGTCAACGGTCTGACGATTTAGGAAGATTTTCGCGCAAAAGCAACGGCTGCAATAACTATGCACCTTTATATTGTCGAACAATAAAACAAACAAAACTATTACAATTTTTCATATATTTTATATAAGTTTTATGAGGAACGCTGACTGATCTAGAAATCTTTGAGCAGCTTAACTAGATATATTAGTAAGTCTTGTTTTCAGTGTTATTGGTTTTGCATTGACTTTTGCTAGACCATCATATGGCAAAGACCTCACAGGCTCTCAAGAAGTCTGCTCAAACGAGACTGAAATTATATAAACATAGTACCCTTCGTAATTTTTACCAAAATTAAAGTGCACCATATCATTATTAAAATGATTTCATTATTATGATTCGTCGCAAATATTTCGTTGACTTGTTTACTTAAATACCTCCTTTTCATTGGTACTTGTCTCTTTTGTAAATAAATCACAGAAGGACACCCACTGTTACTTGAACTGTATCAGTTTTGAAATTAAATGTAAGACAACCAGTCACCGATGCCATACATTTTGACCGGATTATAT
Source organism: Megalonaias nervosa (assembly GCA_016617855.1). Lineage (NCBI taxonomy): Eukaryota > Metazoa > Mollusca > Bivalvia > Unionida > Unionidae > Megalonaias > Megalonaias nervosa. Next base: position 4,158 of record JAECUM010082900.1, on the reverse strand, counting down.
GATGTTATCGATCCAGTTGTAGACCTCATCTGAATATGCACCGCCCCAAATTTACTATCTTAAAACAAAATGCTCTCTCACCAGCAAGCAAAACCAACCCGCTAACGCACCACACACACACACACACACACACACACACAAAACTCGATGAGGCAAATATTGTGTATCGATGACAAAGAGAAGGTGAATATAATTCTTGTTAGAAATTTCATTGATGTGTACTCTCTCTTTCCTACACACATCAGAATCAAAAGTACAAACAATAGGGGTATGGGAAGTGGGCAATCAACTGACGAGTCCTACTGTCTTCTTCGAACACTTGAACTTAAAGACACGCGTTTACATGAGTCATTTTCAAGAAGATAAGTGGTCACCCACTTGTCAATTGTATATAAATATTCGTGGACATGATGGGAGTATATTTTTTCAGTTCATGTTAGCTGTTTCTGATAAACACAGTATTGTCACTGGAGAAATTGCAGGATAATTGACGCATACTTTTCTATTAATCTGAAATTGAAAGAAAAGAAAACAATTATCTGGACAGTTCTTAAACAGATACAATCTTCAAAATGAGTTCAGTAATAACTGAAGTCAGCATGGTTGTTGGTAATGACACAATCTCTACATCAGAAGTGGTCGATGACAGTGTTTTTGGAAGACACGAATTTCTCTCAGAGAAGCCACACATAGTTATTCCAACAATCATCATCGTTTCCATAGCATCTGTGACTGGCACTTTTGGCAATATTCTAATTCTCATGGCAGTAGCTACTTTTAAAAAGTTAAGGAATATTGAATCAATCTTCATCGTCAACCTGGCCATCTCCGATATGTTTGTGACAGCGATAACCGATCCCATGAACATTGTTGGTGAGTATTCGTATGAAGTTTAGCTCTTAGTTGTTTCTTTAATTTGTCTTTAAAGTAGAAAAAAATGGAATATCAAAGAACTCTCGTTAAACACGAACTCACAGAGTCCAGTCTTCACTTACACAGAATGTCTTAAATTTAGAACTTGAATGAATGTATCCTTCTTGTTACGTAGGCTACGTGAAGGAATTGGCACAGCGTCGAAACTTTCGGAAGATACCATGAGACAAATAGCACAAATCTGTATTGTATGTCTTTCCATGAAGAAAAAACCAGTACATTTAGGTGTTTAGTTTAGAAAGCTGAATATTGGATAAATATTTAAAAAGGGCCGTTTAAAAATATCAACAAAACCCTAGAGAGTCACAGTGTATACTCAGTATATAGTATTGCTTGATTATTGGTCACAATAATCCAGAACAGATGAAATTCGAATACTGACTGGGCCCTCCTTAATTTCAGACGGGCCGTCAACATTTGAGCAATCTGAGACGATGCGCCGCAGTAATTTTTCGGCTATAGAATACATCTTATGACGTTCCTAAATTTCGCAAATATCATCTTGATCCGACGACATTGACTGAAAAAAGACTTCATACTGGAGTCCAAATTTAATTGAAAGTTGCTCCAGATAATAATAATAATAATAATAATAATAATAATAATAATAGGCGTGTATGCATGTTTGCCTGTGTGCCTGCGTTTGTGTGTAACGGTTTAATTGAAAGTTGCTCCAGGAAATAATAATAATAATAATAATAATAATAGTGTGTGTGTGCTCGTGTGTCTATGTGGTAAGAGGTGATGGCGAGGAGGTAGCATACTGTAATTGCTTAAATAAAGGTGCCAATTAGGCAGTTCCATATGTTTTAGCTTTATCACATGCTTTTATTAATTTGTTTTACAGCCAAGTTAGAGGGGGAGGAATTTTTCAACAGCATACCAGGACTGTGTCAGACAATGGGAAGCCTTTGTACAATATCATGCATCGGATCCTTGATGTCGATCGGTTCTTTGAGTTTCAACCGGTACATTTACATTTGTCACCAGCATTTGTACACTAAAGTGTTTACAAAAAGAAACTGTATTTGCCTGTGCATATGTTTTTACATATTCGGAGTGTTTTTGGTATTACTGAATGTTGCAGGCCTGGGAGACCACCAATTTGACAGGAAGGCCATTCTTTGCATCTGGGACCGTATGGCAACGCACAAGTTTACAATCTTTTTTTCAGTCGTGCTCGTCTGGGTACCCATGATTCTTATCGGCGTCTGTTACTCTCTCATCTATAGATTTGTTTCCCAACATCGAAAAAATATTAATAGTTCCGGTCAGAGAAACGTCAAAACTCAACTGGCCAAGACCCTATTTATCATTTATGCCGTTTTTTCAACGTGTTGGATACCGTACGCCCTGGCTATTGCTGTGGACTATGACGACTCCTTTTCTCACGAGGCGCATTCCTACATAGCCACGTTTGCACATTTGCATCCATCGATAAATTGGATCGTGTATTACATCACGAACAAGAACTTCAGAACAGCATTCAACAGTATCCTTTGCGTCTGCAGAGACACAACCAAGCAGAAGACAGGGGATACCAAAGTGTCAGCCACCGTCTCGCAAGGAGAAAGCTCAAATACTACTGACACAAAACTGTAACAATGAATATTATACATTTTTTAACACTCCAGTAATTAGCATGACAGTAGTAGGCTTGGTAAGCATTTGCTTTTCCTTAAATACTGTGAAAATGCTTGCACATACTTCTGAATGGTCTGAAAGTTTCAATAGGACATTACCAAGAAAAGAAAGGAATTTAAAAACAATGTAAAATGAGAAAGACGAAGAGGTAATGCAACAGTTTATGGGACTCATAACAGACTCTATTTGCACCCCACCACACCGAAAAGACTTTTTCAGATTTCAAATGTGGACATATGTTGAAGAAAACAACCTGGAAATACCCCGTAAATTTGACTTTCTTGACAATCTTGATGCAAAAGTAAACCTAATCCATTATTTGGGTATTTATCTGGATTATCTACTTCAGGTGATCAAATGCAGTAATCAATCGTTTTCTTAAAATTCGGAAAATGAAACTTACATCTGAAATAACTCAGCCAAAGGCAAAAGAAGAGAAGAAAAATTTGAAAACCTTTTACTCTGATATTTTGATTTGACAGTTTGATAAACCATACCAACAATATAGTTTTAATGGAATAAGCAAATAGGCTGAATTGGAAGAAATTATGAAAGAACGTATAGAAGGAGCAATGATAACATCAAAACATGATTATTTGGACACCAACAGGAAAATATTTTTCTTCATATAGATAATAGAAATTACATAAACAAACCAATATCATAATTCCTTTTGGATAATGGAAGAAGGATATCCAATCAAATTATATAGTGACTGAAGAAAAAGTAAACTTAAATGTGATTTACAAACCAGAAATCGTTTCTTTTCCCATGATGTACAAATCTTACAGATGCCGAAATAAATTCATGTAGGTGTAAGTAACTTTTACGTGGTGTGGGCTTGTTTCATCAAGAATGAACAATGAAACTGGCTTTTATGTTTACTAACGAATACTATATTTCGTTTGGAAGGATTCGGGAAAATATGTTTATATGTCATATGATTTAGGACATGACAAATATATCTCAGAATTTTAATTTTAATGTATTAATAAAGGTATTACTTAAGAAGGCAAAGACAGAAAATATAACTTGAGATCAGAGTCATTTTTTAATGTACAGTCTTCATCTATAGCTAATAAGATTATATTATGAATGTTCTTCCTTAAATTGTTAGCAACAACCACGACAGTGTATGAAAGAAAGATTTATTGGAGATATTATTTGACTTTTCTATAATCGAATGCAGTATCTGGTGGGAAAAAGACACTCGTCTTCATTTGTTGATAGATTTTGATAACTTTTTCGCTTTTATGATTGGACATATTTGAAAACTGCTTTAAAATCCTTTAAATTTGGAGATTCTATTTGTCAGTGATATACATTATTTCGCGAAAGGTTCTACGGCAGTATGATCAATAATTGTCGTCTATCTATTTTTTAAGTTTGAGAGAGGCTGTTTTCAGGGAGGCTCTGTTTCTTATGACTTATTTAGAATAGGCAATGAATTTCTTGTCATGGATCGTACAAAAGAATAGACATATTGTATATATATATATATATATATATATATATATATATATATATATATATATATATATATATATATATATATATATATATATATATATATGCATCTCA
>JAECUM010082898.1:0-11264 GCA_016617855.1 Megalonaias nervosa | reverse complement strand
AAATATTCAGTCGTACAATATATCTTCAAGAAGAAGGATATATTTCTATTAGGTGCCGTAAAGAGTTGTATTTTTACATCTTTGGAGCTGGAGATGTTTTATCATAGATGACAGCTTGTTCAGAAGTTCATCTATATGTTAGAATATAATAATTTATTCCTTGGAGAACTATACAAGTGAATGTCTTATTCGATGGAAATTTATTCTAAATTGAAACATTACAAGTTGTGATTCAACGTAGAACTCTTGACATTCGTATAAACACTTCACCTGACGCCATCATCCTCCATCTTGGAACGTCGTCAAGATTCGAACCTGGATTCAGTTAAAACTATTTAGTGATAGGACTTGTATTTTTTCAGTACTAGGATAAATGTTTAGATTGTCTTCACAAACTGTACGTCCTATTTTCTATTTTTACCTTTTCACCGTGTTTTCTAGGGAAACAAATTATTTTTGTTAAAACTTACAAAGCTTGTTGGTTTCACTCTTTTCTTTTGTTACTTTCGAACGAGCCTATACGTAACAATAGCAAATGACTTGCTCTACATCTATTTTCTCTGCGAGTTCTAATAATCACGTGACTTACTCTACATCTATTTTCTCATGCTCTAGTAATCACGTGACTTGCTCCACAACTATCTTCTAATGTTCTTACAAACATCAGTTTTGATACACTTGTGTTTCATTTCTAATAGATCTCATACATAAATGTAATGTTGATAGGTTTTGTTTAACCAAATGTACATGTGATTATTAGTCGAACCTTTACTAGATAAAACGTATTTATTTACACTTTATGCATCTCACATCAGTCAAATGGTAATTTTTCATCTGTATAAAACATTGAACATAAACTTTCATGCATTTAATAGAAAGAAATTTAAAATTCTATGAACCTGAACCACATACAAGTTCCTTACGCTTTTACTATGGCTCTGTTTTGACAACATTTTGTACATAATGTTTCAAATCTGAATTGTATCCTCATGGTTTCCGTGAACCCAACAAGAAAACCATGAATCCCCTCCACCCCTTTTGTGGCACTTTTAAGACAGCGTTCTTGAAACAACGACAACAAAAACGTATGGGCAATAGACTAAAAGCAGCACATCTTACAGTTTTATGATATCAAGATGATAAGAGGACTACCAAAGAAGATCCACGACGTATGATATCAAGATGATAAGAAGACAACAAAAGAAGATCAACGACGCATGATATCAAGATGATAAGAAGAGTACCAAAGAAGATCCACGACGTATGATATCAAGATGATATGAGGACTACCAAGGAAGATCCACGATGTATGATATCTAGATGATAAGAGGACGACCAAAGAAGATCCACGACGTATGATATCAAGATGATAAGAGGACTACCAAAGAAGGTCAACGACATATGATATCAAGATGATAAGAGGACTACTACCAAAGAAGATTCACGATGTATGATAGCAAGACGATAAGAGGACTACCAAAGAAGATCAACGATGTATGATATCAAGATGATAAGAGGACTACCAAAGAAGATTCATGATGTATGATATCAAGATGATAACAGGACTACCAAAGAAGATCAACGACGTATGATATCTACATGATAAGAAGACGACAAAAGAAGATCCACGACGTATGATGTCAAGATGATAACAGGACTACCAAAGAAGATCCACGACGTATGATATCAAGATGATGAGAGGGCGACCAAAGAAGATCAACGACTTATGATATCTAGATGATAAGAAGACGACAAAAGAAGATCAACGACATATGATATCAAGATGATAAGAGGACGACCAAAGAAGATTAACGACGTATGATATCAAGATGATAAGAAGACGACAAAAGAAGATCCACTAAGAGACGAAGGAGAATATAACGATCTCATGGAGCTCAAGAGAAACGATCCAAGGCCCCCCTCAAGTCTACCTTGAAAACTGGAACACTGAATCTTGTGAAGATCTTGCACAGAGTTGTTCCCCCTGGCGCAGTCTCATTCACACTCAAGGGAAATGCGTGTGTTTGTGTGATTTCGATTTTTAACGTAGCTTTAAAAGTTTTTCAGTCATATCGCTACGATGTCTGCAGTGTGGCAGTTTATAGTGATGTCTAGCACTGGGGCATCATACCGCAGACATTTAGCATGATGTCCCACCCAGTCACATTATCCTGACACTAGGCCGACCAGTCAAACATAACCATTGAATAGCAGCTGTTAGTACCATTTTTATAAGTCTTTGGTATGACTCGGCTGGAGTTCGAACCCGCGACATCCCGCATCCGAGACGGACGCTCTAACCACTAGGCCACTGGAGCGGTGAAGGAAATTGCAGAGGCAGTGCAGAAACGCGAGCAGCGTAAATCTCAGAACTGCAGCACGTTCACTATTCATCAAGAAAGTACATCTCCTATCTAGTGCACCACATACAGTTCAGGGCACAAAATGGCCTGATCAGAGACATTCGCGTGCTCGTAGAAACAAGCCAGTTAGTCATGTCGTGGTCATCTTTGAGCTTGAAGGATAAACAACAACCGGAGAGATCGTTCTACTTCATGGTCACTTACTGTATTCATGTTATGCAACACTTACTGTATCCATGTCATGCCACACTTACTGTATCCATGTTATGCCACACTCACTGTATCTACGTTATGCCACACAGCCTCCTCTATTCCACTTATAAAGATTATTATAACCTTGTCATTAGAATATTGTGAATAATCTTACAATAATCAACACAATCACATATCAAATAAAACTGAGAATAAAATTACGTAATTCTGTTTTGTATCCAAATATCCTTATTGACTACCTTAAACTGCATTTATTGCACAAATATTCTCATTTAGTGCATATATTGGGGTTAAAAAAAAAAAAAAAAATTGAGGAAAGTCAGGGATATCTAATAAATAAATCTATCCGAGATGTAAATGGTACACAGTTATATGGCAAATAACAGAGGGATCGTGCATTCCAGGGATTTATTAGGACAAATGTTAAACAGTGTTGACGACTTGTGTAAGATTGGTTTTTAACTACCCTTAGCGCGTTGGACTCTTTGAGTCTTTGTCGATGGCAGTTACAAAACAGAAACTAAGAAGACAAATTATAAGCAAAAGAACGCGATGAATTTACAGACTTTACATGATTGTATGTTTAATGCAATTACTGTATGAAACTGTAAGATAACACGCCTTACTGGGTCGAAACTTGAATGATAAAAGTATAAAAAGTATGTGTAAAAGTATATAAAGTACGCACAAATGTACACGAAATATACATAAAAATAAACAAAGTATGCATACATGTATACAAAGTATGTATAAATGTATTAAATCGGCAAGAAATATTTGAGAGAACAAGGCAAAATACCAGATTTAATGGAGAAATGTAAATATTGGTTTTCTTGCACAAAAGTACAATACGACACTTAGTGCATAGAAGAAACATAGACCTTATGAACGTGCAGCTAGTTTGGAAAACGCAAAATACGCTTGTTCCGTTGAATCCGTTAATGAGTCGCCAAGCTATAGTTTCCTACTCATCTGCCTAAGAAAGAAAAGTACAGTTGTGTCTTCACGAAGTGTAAAAATGGAAAGAAAAACTACTTGTCTTCATTGATGTTGCGTAAGCTTATTTCTGGGGGAAACAAACCATTGTATAAAGAAATTGTATCCTCTGTTTAAATTTCAGTTATTCTGAAACAGGAAACAACGTATCACATAACCATTGAATATTTCAAAACGTTCATATTTTGCTTGATGTAATTCTTATTCCTACCTACACATAAATCAGCACAGCCATCTGTTAAAGACGATTCGACCGTGATGTCATCAATAAGATAGTTATTGCAAATTATTTGCACCAATCTGAACTTGGAAGACAGAAATTCTTGCATTTCGTCTGGAACATTATGGACGAAGCAACATCAAGGTTAAAGATATCGTGTTACTACATAGGAAACGTTACACTAGAGAATTATGGTCGGGTTGGAAACACCAAGGTGCTCCTTCTCTGATGTATTTGAGTCCAGTTTGCCCTCAAGTCCTGGAATGATTCGCACCATATCGTCCGCGCTAGAATTTCTCCGCATGTAAAGCGTTATGTACACCACGGCTGTAGACTCGGAGAGGATAAAGGCGATACCGGCAAAATAAAACGACCAGCCATAGTCATACGTAAACTCCGCCTTCCCGGCCTTCTCTTTAGACCTGTGTCCAACCTCGTCGTTTATCGCAGATATGTAGAGTGTGATGCCCACAGCCAAAGACAAACCTGTGTAGTATAGATAAATCAAAACGAATTCATTTAAATTTATATCAATTCTTACTCCCAACACATTTTTAAAATGCAATTTTTAAAACCCCATCTTAATTCAGATGAGCTGCAAGCAAGATTTCGTTGACGAATATAATCTATGCTAGTTGCAAACATACATATTAGGGGTACCGAAAGTTAGAGACCTAACATAACAGCAAGGGACAGATACGGAGATTAAGAAGCGCTCTTGTTTTTTGGTGTGAAAAGTGTGCCATTAACTGGTAGGGAATTATAACCTTAAGTTTTGAAACAACGAAAAGCATTCATGCTCGCTATAATTGCAGTTGCATCAGTTGATAAATGTAGTTAAGACTTCCATTGTCAGAACATAACCATGTGATCAGACCTAATTTCGTTTATTTCCGTACAAACTGTACAGAAAACTACTTTATACTTCTATAAATAGTCACGTGCAAAGTAACTAATGTAAGCACTGCATGCCTTTGAAACGAAATAAAAAGGGTGGGTTTATATTTTATTACGAAAATTTAATCAATCGATTTGACAGAATCAATTAACAAATCTTTATAACTTTTCTGAAGATAATTCTTTCTTTTATCAGGTTTGAAAAAAGCTGCGAAACTCAAAAGCTGCCGAAAAGAATATTGGAGCTATGTTGCACAGCACTTTCACCGCAGGTCGTTACAAACGAATTTAAAACATTAGGTAAATGGGCATGGAGATTGGGAGGAAAAGGGGGGGGGGAGGAGAAATTCCGCTACTCTCCCATCGTAACTGTCATGGTCGGTGTCTTGCACTGTTTGACTATTGGACAGCAGTCACATTAACCATTTACCGATAGTCTTAATTTCATTTGTAAGAAACCCTTGTATCTAGACTAAACTGTAAATGAACAGCAAAATAAATTTGAAGAAACGAATATTGGTCACTAACGTGTCTGGACAATAACGATTCAGCCAAGTCACAATGAACTCATTAGAGCATCAAACCCAAGAGTCATTCATATATCACACAAAACAACAAATCCTTTGCTTTGAATATTGAACTGCTACTCACATCACATATGCCAATTTAGATAAAAGATTAAGACCATGCTGTGTAATGTTCAAAACCTTTGATTGGTAGAATTTTTTATGTTGACGTAGCTATTACGTTGCAGATGGAGAATCCCTTGTTCTGTAAATAGCTACGTAGCAGACGCCCTTAGCAAGTATTCATATGCTAAAATAAAGCTCTAAAACTTATAGGAAATATCTATTAAAAAAAACAAACGAAAATGACAATTAAAAAATAGATAAATTTATAAAGAATTGCAATTATAGGAGTTTAATGTTGTTGTTTTTCTGAGTTTATCGTGGTATAAACTGTCAGTTGCCGAATCACACAGCTTACATGACGCCCTTTGGGCGTTATTTGCTGTGTGATTCGGCAGCTGGCAGTTTATACCACGAAAAATTCAGAAAAAACATCAAACTCTAAAGTGAATAATTTAATAAAACGTTTTGCGCTACAGAACATGACCTTCAGTAGCAAGAGAGAAGTTGACGACGCTACACACATCGTTAAAAGTCCTGCAACTGTATTGTCTACAAACTATGAAGGAAAGAAAAGCACTTCGTGCCTTGTGTTTTTTGAAGCTGGCACTATTGAGTACTTCACGTAATGAAACTCTTCAGTGGCAGAATTCATAAATCATTGTATTGCGTACTGAGACTGCCTGAACAAATATCAATAAAATTTTAATGTTTTCTCAAGAAAATTACATGTTAGTTTTAAGAGTGGATACTCATTCCAGCTAGTATTTCAAGACAATCGAAACTGTCTAGTGTCATCAACATTTTGAAGCTGTAAACCTATTCAATATCGTTTCATTTAATGACGAATATGATAGAAATTATTCAGTAGCACGTGTTTAAATTATTGCTAATTAAAACAATTTCACCTTAGCTTATCGTAATAAATGTATAATTATCATAACACATGTATAATTCAACACATGTGTAATTATCATAATACATGTATAATTATCATAATACATGTATAATTATCATAATAAATGTATAATTATCATAGCACATGTATAATTATCATAATAAATGTATAATTATCCGAACTGCTTGCCGTATTTATGAACTAGAACCTTTGGCAATATTTTCAATTCATCGACTGAGTTTGATATTTGTATCTCCCTAAGTGGTTATTTTGTTCGATTGATATTTGTATCTCCCTGAGTGGGTATTTGTCTTCGATTGATATTTGTATCTCCCTGAGTGGGTATTTGTGTTCGATTGATATTTGTATCTCCCTAAGTGGGTATTTGTGTTCGATTGATATTTGTATCTCCCTGAGTGGGTATTTGTGTTCGATTGATATTTGGGTCTCCCTAAGTGGGTATTTGTGTTCGATTGATATTTGTGTCTCCCTAAGTGGGTATTTGTGTTAGCTTGATATTTGTATCTCTCTAAGTGGGTATTTATGCTCGATTGGACCAATTCTACATTTCACCAGTGCGTAAGTAGTTTAAGCATCCAAACAATGACCGAAACGTTTGGGCAGTAAATTGGCGAATAACAGTCGTTTCCAGTGCACTGGATCCAGCAAGGGATCACGTGTGTCAGGGATTGATTAAGATAAATGCAATAAGCTGACAACGAACAGTGCAAAGCTAGTATCTAACCACAGGAGTCTGCAGTTTTATCAATAAAGCACGACGAAATTTCTGACAACATGAAATCACCATAACGGTATTATAAATTAACACAAGGAATGCAAGCGTGACCACAACCCCCCGCTCGATTCGACTTTTCTCGCGCGTCTTTTATCGCTTCAGAATCGCAAGAAGACTGAAAAACTATACATATACATTCAAAAAACAGTAACGTACCAACGCATCACTCTCGGACGACCATCGCATGAATCCAATCCGGCGAATTAACCTTTATTTTCACCATTACGGTCACAAACCCTGTCAAACAGAACTCATTACAGGAAGTAGCCCATTTCTACCACGGGCTAAATAACGTCATGAAACTAATTTTACAAGATAAAATGTTTAACTTGTTTTCTATTTCAGATTGTATCATTTAATAATTTTAGTATAAATTTCCAGAACAGAAATATGTAGTTAAAGTTCGGATAGTACAAATAACGGTTGATGACGTCATCACATTTCAACTATTAAAGCCTAGACGGATGCTGCACCCGGAAGATTGAAGAATGTGTTTGATAGACTTTCTAGAGGTTGTCACGTGGTAAGATCATCTGTTGTACTGAGTTTCTTTCATAACAGAAAATGATAGTGAAGAAGAAAATATTATACTTGTATGAGAGATGTACTATTTATTATCATGATGATGATGATGATGATGATGATGATGATGAGAGAGAGAGAGAGAGAGAGAGAGAGAGAGAGAGAGAGAGAGATGAACAATAGGAAAGGAGAAAAGCTGTTGCTGTATTCCACTGATTAACCATTGATGATGATGATGATGATGATGATGTGTGTGTGTGTGTGTGTGTGTGTGTGTGAGAGAGAGAGAGAGAGAGAGAGAGAGAGAGAGAATAGTTGTGACGTAGAAAATCAATACGTAATACGATACGTTACAATTAATGACGATGCGAGAGAGAACAAAATGAGTCTTGTATGGTTTACCGATGATGATGATGATGAGTCAGACAGACAGACAGACAGATGAGGCAGGTAACACAAAATACTAAAATTATCAGGATTAATGTGTATACAATGCGAGGACAGTGAACGCTATCAGCAACTGTATGTATGCATTCATGTATGCGCAGAGTGACAGCATTTTTTTACAACTTTTGAAAATAGTAGTAATATAATACTGTAAATAACATTTTCATTATGCATTCATTATTCTGAGCAAATTCAACTAATTGACGGAGTCCGCAGTATTAAATTTCCCTAGTATTAAAAGAGAACAGATTCTGCGCCGTGTTCGGAACGATTATCAGACCCTAACGCATATTTACTGCAGGGTAGAAACTAGTAGAAATGGGCTACTTCCTGTAATGAATTCTGTTTGACAGGGTTTGTGACCGTAATGGTGAAAATAAAGGTTAATTCGCTGGATTGGATTCATGCGATGGTCGTCCGAGAGTGATGCGTTGGTACGTTACTGTTTTTTGAATGGATATGTATAGTTTTTCAGTCTTCTTGCTATTCTGAAGCGATAAAAGACGCGTGAGAAAAGTCGAATCGAGCGGAGGGTTATGGTCACGCTTGCATTCCTTGTGTTAATTTATAATACCGGTAAGGTGATTTCATGTTGTCAGAATTTCGTCGTGCTTTATTGATAAAACTTCAGACTCCTGTGATCTAACTAGCCTGAGCGCTTTCGACTCTTAATGAGTCTTTTTCAAAGGCAAATACAAAACATAGACAAGACAAACAAATAAAACACAAAAACCAATGTGTTTGCAAAACTTTACATGTCTGTTTCTACAGGAATTAAACCTTTAAATTTATTATGTTTCAGCTAGTTTATTTCAACTTGTTGCGGATGCTTGAAAATATTTTTATTGACCTAGAAATCGACGAGCCATAACGACATCTGTTGTTTTATGTTAACTTAAGTAAGCGCAAATTATATCCCGGATATTTCATTATCATAGTAGTAATTACAGGCTACTCAGCAAATTTAGAGAATTATTTAAAAGAAAATGTGTCGGCTGCAAAACATAATTTCATTGTGCATGGCTGTCTTTTTCTAGTCTTCTTGGTTTAAACCGCTTGGTTTCAATGTTCTAAGGAGGCGTATCCAGTAAGATTCCTTTTCTTTCCTGGTTTCGGATTTGTGAGTAATTGCAATAAGTGTTACATCACTGAAAGTGTGGCCAGGGAAGGAGAAGTGTTCTGCGACCGGGCTTCTGTACAGCTTCTTTGTCATCCAATCAGATCTATAAAGGTTGATCCTTCTGTGTAGCTTTTCAGTTTCTCTGACATACTGACGGCTACAGATCTTACGTGTGATGAGATAAATTACATTCTCTGTTTTGCACGTTTGTTTGGACCATGCATGTTTAGTTTTTCTCTAGTCACTGTGCTAGAAAATGTCCTGGTCTCTATCATATTTTGACAGGTTTTGCACCCTTTATCGCCACAGGGGCCAGATTGACTAGGGTGGTCTTGATTAGTGATTGGCGTTAGCTTCGCCCTGACTAGGATGTTCTTGAGGCTTTTTGGTCTCCGGTAGGCTGCTACAGGTTTGTTCAGGAAGATTAACTTTAGTGCATCAGACGATTCCACAATGGGCCAGTGTTTCCTGATGATTTTACCTACTTTGGGGTTGTATGGATGGTAGGTTAAGATAAATGGTACCCTATCAGCCTTTTCCTTCTTTCCATATTTTAGTAAGTCATCGCGGTTTGTTTGTTTAGCCCTTTGGGTTGCCTCCGCAATCAGGTCTTTGTCGTAGCCTCGGTAAATTAAATGTTTAGATAGCTATTCAGACCTTTTTAGGAATGTTTCATCGTCGGAGCAAATTCTGCGTATCCTCAGTGCCTGGCTATATGGGATGTTCCTAATGCAGTGTTTTGGATGACAGCTGGTTGGGAGGAGATACTGGTATTTGTCGGTTGGTTTCGAGTAGATGTCTGTATGGAGTTTGTTTTCAACCAGTCTGGTTGTTGTATCCAGGAAAACGTGGATTGAGTTGGAGACTTCTGCCGTGAATTTTATTGAAGGATGGAAGTTGTTTGCCTTTGATATGAAATCGTCCAGACTTTCTCTTCCATGTTGCCACTTCATTTCTATATCATCGATAACGCGTACCCACTGGTATGATGTAAGTTCGACCGATGCTAAAAGTTGACCCTCCAGTTTTCCCATAAAAATATTAGCATACGAAGGGACCATTTTTGTGCCCATTGCGGTTCCATTGATTTGGAGGTAGTTTTCTTCATTAAATTCAAAGTTATTGAGTTTTAGGACAAGCTCCAGGAGTTGGACTAGGAAGTGTATGGGTGGATTGTCTACGGTTCTTGTTTCCCATGCTTCATTAAACGCCTGTATCCCTTCGTTGTGAGGTGTGTTAGTATACAAAGATGTGACGTCTAAGGAAACAAGCAATATATCTGGCAGTAATGGTTCGCTTGCTTTGCTTTTTATGAGGTAATCTGTCGTGTCTTGAAGAAATGATGGTAATTTGTGGACATGTGGTCTCATAAAATGATCTAAATATTCTGATATCCTTTCTGTGGGATGCCCGTTACGGGAGATTATAGGTCTGCCCGGGTTTCCTTGTTTGTGGATTTTAGGTAGAAGATAAAATCTACCTGCCCTTGAGTTTTCTGGGCTTAAGTAGTTTCTCTTTTGGTGGCCTATGTGCCCGATATGGTACGCCTCGTCAATAATATTAGTGATGGTTTTTGCATATTCCAGTGTTGGGTCATGGTCTAGTTTTTGGTACAACCTAGCGTCACTTAGATGTCTACTTGCTTCACTAATTTTGTCTTCTCTATTCACAACGACTACAGCGGAACCCTTATCTGCAGGCTTAGTTATGATGTCTGTTCTGCTTTCCAGTGAGTGTAGGGCATCTGTTTCTTCTTTTGTCAAATTAGAGTATCTGTTAGTATGGTTGAAGTGTCTGGAAGTGTCGTTTCCAACTGAGTTGATAAAGGCTTCTAGATTTGGAACTGAACATTTTGGTGGAGCCCAATTACTTTACTTTCTGAATGTGGGTTGGTCACAGCTTATATTTTCCTCCGATATATTTATGACCTGCAAGTCAAAATGGGCCTTGAGTCTTAGTCGGCGGCTAAACTCTTTGGTGTCCTTTTTCAGCTTCCCTCTGTCGTATGTCATTGGACGGGGACAGAAACTCAAACCCTTCGATAAAAGTTTTATTTCTGAAAAAGACTAGAAAGCGCTCAGGCTAGTTAGATACTAGTTTTGCACTGTTCGTTGTCAGTTTATTGCATTTATCTTAATCAATCCCTGACACACGTGATCCCTT
>JAECUM010082886.1:0-11491 GCA_016617855.1 Megalonaias nervosa | reverse complement strand
TTGACTTTTTAATGCCACTGCGTGATAGCTTTACCACTCACGTCTAAATCCACTCCCCAGTGCCAATTTGAATCTGAAAATCGATGTTATCGTTAATTATTTTATCCACTGCAGGCAGCATTGATTTTGTCGATAGTAACGTAACTGCTTTTGTTGATGGTGCTCGTGTTACTAATCGCCGTAATCGATTTCAAAAACTGATTGAGTTGCCTGCGAGTCTAGTTGTTTTAATTGATCCAAAGAGGCCCTTTTAAAACTATTGGCAACTCACATTGCAATTTTCTTAGCGATGAGTGTAAAGCACGAGTATAAGGCTGTTAGTGATTTCGGTGAGCTCGCAAATAATTCACGAACAACATCGCCAAGCCCAGTTCCGTAACATGTCAAGTACACAGGTTTTCTCGCGTTAACTACAAGAACGAGTTTCACACTTCCACGTACCACATTCATTATTATTATTATTATTATTATTATTATTATTATTATTATTATTATTATTATTATCATTATTATTATCATCATTATTATTATTATTATTATTATTATTATTATTATTATTATTATTATTATTATTACATGTCAGATGGGTCTCTAATGTACAGTTGTACCGTTAATATTTCATAAGTTCGGGTGAAATCAGTGGTAAGAACACTATACGGTTCCGAAGTAATCAGCGCAGACATGTCACGAAATCCATCCCACGTGTGGTTAGCGGCTCACCAAGTCCAATGAATGTTTCCCATGCCATGCGCGTTAATGCCAAATATATCATCAGCCTGTTACAGTTGTCACGAATAACCCTTGGGATTTTATTTTCAACAATCACATTGTCGTACACAGCAAGAATAGTTTTGTTTACATCCACCGATTGTCAATGGTAGGTGCTTCGTCAGTGGTGGAAAAGAAATAGAGGAAAGCGTTGTTACAAATTCTCAACGATCTTTTTTGCTCAGCGCTTTTTGAATATCTTTTTTAAACATCATAACACAACCAATCCCAGGTTAACCATCCTACTACAATATTCAGCAACAGTTGCGTTTTTCATGATCCAGCAGGGCCAATGATTAGCGCACAAACTGGATTGGAAAGACAGTTCCATCAACGTGCTTGGACGTGGTAGGTGTTGCTTGTGCGGAAAAATCAACAATCATCTGCCAATTATTATTTGCGTTATACCATTGAATAATAATATTACATTATTTATTAATACGATCATGTCATCATATTGTGTGCGATGTCGCTCGAATCACGTACCATAAATCCAACTCAAGTTCCATGTGGAGCAAAGAAGTTCACGTTCACCAGGAAAGCCGCAAACGGCGGCGGTGATATCGCGGCTGCATTAACAAAGTTAGCACGGACACCATGGAGTAAATATCCGAGTAAAACATCTTCCTGGCTACAATTACTTGGAGGCAGACAAATGTTCACTCATTAAAAGTAAACTTATACTGATATAAAACAAAACAAGCAATGGACACAAAGAGCATGACATTATTCAAAATATACAACAGTCCGCGTGGGTATTGGAAGCCGTCGAAGCCGTCGAACAGTTAGCCAGTGAAGCCAAGATCACGTAAGGGAGTGCTCAAGCTAATTGACCAAACAAGCGCTTTGAAAAATTTATTTACCAGTACAATTTAAACTTTCAGGTGGCTGGTTCGATGTACAAACACCTAATGATATTCATGAGGCGTATTTGTTGTTTCTTCCACATGATCGTATCCGTGATCTACAAGACCGATTGCACATATTCAAGTGCGCGCTAACCATTGTTGATGAGTTCAGCAGATACAATGAAGCGGAACTGTTGACGTTAAAAGATTCTGCTAGTGTCGCAAAGGCACTCGAACGTATTTATGTACGCGGCTCATTCGCATGGCCAAGGTTGCTGCAAGTCGATCCTGGCAAAAGATTTCTTGAATGTGCGGCTGTGATGCTGACCAAACACTATGTAGAACGATTTAAGTGCACACTTGTAGAACGGTTATTCGGTCATCAGTACGCATGGAAATTAATGACGAGTTAAGAATGGTCTCAGGACTGGGTAGCACCACATCCATTCATCATAACATTACTGAACAACGAAATCACGCGAACGACTCTATTAAAACCAGCCAATGCGATTCGACAAATAACCGTCAATATTACTCAGAAAATGATAGCAACAGCCTGCGCCGTTACAATATCTCGAGGACAAGTTGAAAGGCGGACAACTACGCCGTACAACCGACCAGGTATGGTCCGTTCACGTATTTACAGTTTCGGAAAGGACTGATATTCCAAGGCAACCAACCCGTTACTAATTGGGGTCATCATCACATGGTGGACAAAAACCTCTCAGACGTACATTTGTGCTAGAGTAAGTCGTTTCAGCAAATACGGAACTACCACCAGGAACTGTTTTGACACGTTGATGCCTTGTACTAACCAGTATCAATCGTAAGTTGGTTTGCAACAGCCTGATCACCAAATACGTAAGTGGTGATTCCACCGGAAAGTATCCATCGTTTTTTATCATGTGAGAAACTCAATTATGTGCATCGGTATATACTCATGCGATGCTGTTGTAGATATTCTTCTAGGTCTCGAAAACAATCTCGCTACAGTTTGTGCATGAGATCCTTTTCTAGAATACATTTGGTCTTTTTAATGTTCTTGGGTCCAACTAGTTTACACAAACATTCGTCTTTGAACTTGCTAACCACCTTTGTATGGGATTGCTAAACAGCGTATCTTCTCTCGGATGCTCGTTGGTGTCAAAATTCGTTGTCCAGACTTGGTTACTCGATGGACTTTGGTTACACGCATACCCGACTGCTGGTTCAACTCCAGATTTTGCAGCTATGAAATAAAATTATGCTCGATCCTAAGACCTGGTACCAGTTTGGTTCATTCAGAGCATTTGCGTCCCGACTCACTGCTATGGAGACAGCCATGTTCGGAACCCTGACAGTGCTTATGATGTCATCGGATAATTGTTGTGCGCCTCTTGTAAATACTTAGGATATCAAAGATACATTTCATATAAGTATCCGTGGTCAATGTTAATGTTGTGATTGTGCACTTGTTGTGTTGATTAATTTGCGCAGGATCGATTCTTGTAAAACCACCAAACGGAAATGGTTGCATCACTGCCAAACCCTATAAGTTATTCACTTTACATATATGATGTAACTGTTGGTTCAACAGGATCATAGTGATAGTCGCCGAGATTTGTGCACTTGAATGCAGACCAAACTTTTTGGCATATTCATAATCTTCTTCTGAATTGCCTTCAACGATGAATAAACGCTTCTATCGGTGGGGCTACTCAGTTTCAGCAAATTTGTTCCAGTCATTCAAGTACTGGTATGAATATACACCTTTTCTCATCCGTAGGTCTACGCTTGTGCCCCGTGGACAGTATTGATAAGCGATTTCGAAATTTTCCTCTGTCAAATAGTTCGCTAAATTGTCCAAGGGCGAATTCACAAACTGTAATGAATCAATAAACTGCAATTGACCCAGCCCAAACGCCATGTATTTTCCATGTTGTTTGGAATCACACTTATTGTCAAGTCTGATGCCGTGGATACTGTTTGCATTATTAAGTGCCATCATACCCAAACAGGCTACGAAGCACCATAGGGATTTTTGTTTTGTTTAGGTAAATTCCCAACTGCAAATTGCATGAGTTGTGCGCAGCAGCTCTGTACGCAACAGTGATGTTGCAGTGATCACGGACTTTTAGTTCCATTGGTTAAAGGACTTTGCTCTTTATCGGTGAAATGATATTGCCCTTCCGAATCATTTTACCGCAACACAGATAGATCTGAGAAACACCTCAGCTGTGTTTAGAGAATAAACTCTCTGGGCATGATAAAGGACTGGCTGCTCTGTTTTTCCATTATATCTTATCACTGGATAACAGAACCCGCATATAATATGTTCAGAGAAATCCACTCTTTGATCGATATTATCATTAATAGAGCTGTGCGCATTAGCGTCTAACTCTGAAACACTCAGGCTTACAACATCGGCGCAGACGATATACGGGATCTTCATCATTCGTTGTACAGCAGTAAATTGTACAGTCTGTTTACCAGGCTCTGGTATAATAGTGTACTGTGGTTCTTCACTGATACCACCGCATTAAAAGTCATTATTGGTGAGCAGTTCCTGAGTCTTAAATACATGCATGCAACGTCTGCATCGATATTTCTGGCTATGATACTCACTTTGTCGGATAAGCAGTTGAGCAAGATTTGTTATTCATACTTGGTGCGATATCGTTTCTGAATCTTTCATTTTATTCAGCAGCAACAAATCAATCTGGATTCCTCAGTCTTGTCCATGGGGAGACAGTGCCAGCGGATAAAAGCCTTTGTCACAGGTGAGAACATCAGCAGCAATACTTAGGTTGAGTGTTTCAAATGTGTTCATTGTGGATTTGGCACCCTGCACGGGAATTTGATCTCACAAAGTTGAGTTTACACAGGTATTGCTGGCATTTTGGGGGCAAATCTTGATGTCACTAGCCGGATATAACACTGATAAATTATCCCATTCAAAACATATCTTGTCACAATTTTTTACGTTTATAATTGACTATGAGAGATGTACCTTGACTTGTGTACATCGTTCGTGACTCCATCTCGATTCCGCATTGGTGTATTTCTCCAGCGTTTCGAGAATCTTTTTGATAATTTCAATCATTGATGGCACTGCTATCTTTATGGTTCAGGGTTGCGCGAGCACCACTATGAATCCAAGGCGTGGTAGATTTTAATCCGTTCTTGCCAATACTTACTGGATAACTAAATGAGCACTAAGAAGTTAAGAACAATGTCTGCTTTAACCCCAGCGTGACCAAAGTTTTGTAACACCGCTATGATTCCAGGAAATCATATTTGTCAATAGTTGTCAAGGGTTTTTACCTGGTGTGTATGATGTTATAATTGTCACATGATTTTCCAATTCACCACTACGGTTCTAAAATTTGATTTCGGTACTAGTAATTGCTGTGTTTTTGCACGAACACACTCAAACGCTTTTGTAGTGATGGCAGATGCGAGACGACGACGACGGTTTTATTCATACTTGTCTAATACCATAAGGCTGTCAGCTTTTCTTGCACCTCTGGATATTGAGATACTACGCAAGTTGCTTCAGTTGTTGAACAATTATTTTATTTGCAATTGTTGATGTTGTTGTTGATGCTACTGCTGCAGTGGCAGTGGAAACAGGGGGTGGTGGATTCAGTATAAATATGGGTCTCAATAATTCATGTATGTCTGCCTTTCATAGGACATGTTATATATATTCCATGCTGTCGTGCGAGCTGTTTTAAAAGTAGCACAGTAGACATGTTTATACTTAGGGGATGGTGTAGTGTCTCCCTAATTGGGAAATTTTGTAAACAGCATGTATTATTGTTTGTGTTTTATCAGGATCAGGTACTGCAATCGCTTCAATCCTGGTTATTATTTAATCTATTTTTATTTTATTGTTTTCTTATTCTGTCTGTTCTTGTGCTGCCAGATGTGTTTGTGCTTTGATTTATTTCTGCGGGCTTTATAGTATTCACGAATAGATCTACAAGGCTGTGATATGATTTGACTTCGATGCCACATTTAAGGCAGGGCAGTGTCCATAGGCCATGACGCATAACTCGCGTATGTTTTTACAGTACTTATAATGGCAGGTTCTGATACAGTTCGTATTTTCCAAGGAAGAGAGCTTTGCATTTCTTGCATCTAATAGAGAAACCTTGTTCATAGCACATATGTGTTCGTTGTCCATTATTATCTACCCCGTTGCAATGTCTTTAAGGAATCCTTAGTTAAAATACCTTATTTCCGACTTCATCGAAAAGACTCTTGAAGTCATATAAAGCATATACCATCCCGGGGTCAACCCAAACGATCTCAAAGGACCCGTCACTCAGTATTATGACAATTCGAA
The DNA here is from genome assembly GCA_016617855.1 of Megalonaias nervosa. Lineage (NCBI taxonomy): Eukaryota > Metazoa > Mollusca > Bivalvia > Unionida > Unionidae > Megalonaias > Megalonaias nervosa. Next base: position 5,545 of record JAECUM010082886.1, on the reverse strand, counting down.
GCATACGACAGAATTCCATGTCACGATGGTAACCAATAACATCACATTTCTGAGAACGTGGTTAAATATCCCGGACAAATTTTGCTTCGTTGCTTTTAGCAACAGCTTCTGAAAATTGTTCTCTGTGTACGCGCTTCCGCAATTCTGCTACGTCATATATTACTTCACACAAAAATATCTCTTCCGAGGTGGGTTGGTTAACTACTTCTCCTTAATAGTACCTTGGCATACATCTAAGTGGCATTGGTGTTTTTATAATAAGACCCCAAAACATTTATTTAATTAGTCTGCTCTTGAACATTATCGTCAATGACATCATCAAAAATGTCACTTCCTTCAGACGCAGTGGGCGAGTTATTTCTATTTTGAGGGTGTACTCTTTGATACTCAATATTTTGCAGATTCTTTTTAGTTTTATTTTCCTCAGAAATCTACCGATGTTTATTTCGTTCTATTTCTAAGGTCACTCTCAGGTTAACCAAAGTATCACTGTATTCCGAATTTGTTTCGGATAATGCAAACAACACCTTCTGGGCTTCTTTAATAAACCTCTATGATGCAATCAAACGATATAGCGGTCGCACTTTATCTGTCTCATTTTTGGTATTCTAATCATTTGGCAGGTTTATGCCACTGTTTGGGACTTGGATAAATTTCTTCAGTATATTTTCGTTAGTTAATGGCCTGGCTACTGCTTAACATTTGTACGTAAACTTGCGCTAGTATTTCTTCAATATGAAAATATTCACAACTCAACTATATATTTCTCTTTGGTCGGCACAAAATCAGGCTATATAGAGACTTTGCAAGAATTGCTGTTTTGAAAAATCAATACAGAGCTTTTTGTTGGTATATTATAGTTACAATCAGTAATACAAGCCTTGAATGTTTGCAGGTATGATCAAAAACACATCAGCTGCTACAGCAGATTCTTTCATTGTTCGGGGCTCATTCTGTGTATATCGATCGGTACCATATACTTGCCCGAATAAGTACACTTCGATGGATTTGTTTCTGTGATCACAGTATTAAAGGCTGGGGTTTTGATTTTATGGGAAACCCTTTGGGGGTCAGACATCTGTCTGAGATTCTAACCACATGACTGGCTAACTCACGTGACGTCTGTATGGAGACCAAATTAAAAATGATCAACGTTCGACGGTCATTTATCGGATTAAATGGCAAGAGGATAGAGGTGAGGACGGATGGCAGGGTCTATCACGGAAATGTATATAGTTATGATTTATTTATTATTTGGATTAAATAAATGTATTCGGGTTTCGTTTTTGCGTACAGCGTTACCCGAGGATGGTTTATGTATATCGTTTATTATTTCGAAATAGTGAGTTCGTTTGATCCTATACTGTACGAGCAAAGTGTTAACGATGGGAAGACCGATATACCTAGAGCGCACAGGGAGTGTATCGCTACATGGTTTGTGTATAAATTCCTTCATCGTAGAGCAAAACATCACATTACAAAGAGTCTTGTAAGCGAGCAGTCCACTTTATGATGCACTATCTCCAGCTGTAGAGCTGAATGATTGATCATTGGTGACTGATTGGTGATTGATTGAATGGTGACTGGTGAATGCTGAGTGTAGGGCTGATGGAGTGAAGGAGGGACGGAGTGACAGTTACGCTGTATCTCCGTATATATACCGTATTGTAGGTGTTGTTTTGCAGTGCTGCCCATTTGGGTTGTGTTATACCCAGTGTGCTGCTGTCGGTGGGTGACGTTGGCCCAGAAGAAGATAAAGGTCATCACGTGGTGAAGAACAAAGGCTTCTAGGCCAACGGGTCTGCAGATAACAAGAGATTCTATGGATTTTTAGGCAGACCAGGAGGGGCAGAGCGTTTGTAGTGGCTCCTCAACCATTCGACATAGCGCTGGGGCTGAGAAGACCTTTCGGATTTGTTCGACTCCGCAAGACATATGTCCCAATGTTTCATATCATATTTCACTATTTAAATGTGGATTCATCAATCATATTTCTCTGCTTGAGTTACAACTCATCATATGTCACTATCTGAGTGAAAACGTGTCGTATTTCATTATTTGAGTGAGCTATATCATTTACGTGTGGAAATTATCAATGTTTATGTATTATCATTTTTTCCATTGTTTTATTACGTATTATCATTTTTCCATTGTTTGTGTAGAATCAATTTTATTCATTAATCATTGTATCGTTTTACTATGCAAGTTTTTTTCTTGCACATCAGTTCCCATTTCATTTAAATCGCAATATTATTTGGATTGTGCATATTTTATTAAATATCCAATATTTGGATTTTGTTGTCGCACGAATCAAACATAGTCTTTTTTCATTGAATCATTCATAAATGAACATTGTATTTTGGTCACCATCAAAAGTGTTCTGTTATAATCCGACCCCAACCCGGTTATCTTGTTACAATGGTGCCAGAAGTGGGAACTGAATAAGCGGAGCACTAAAACTATTTTTTTCCTTTCATTATTCTTGTGTGTACTCTTGTGTGTTTCAGACTGACGTTCCTGATAAGACTTTGTGAGGTTGAGTAATCATCTAACATTACTTTATTAAGTTTTATTTTCTGTACTACTCAGTTCATACATTTTTGTTGCCTTCTGAGATGGAAAGTACCGTTGGATTATTTTTAAATGTATAAATTGCATATATTTGCATAGTAGTGCACCTTGGGTTGGTCATTATATCAGATTTGTAAAAATGACGTCATTGGGCAAACAGTTTGGTTACGAGGGGAAATTCCTTAGAAAATTCGTTCAGGAAGAACATGATCGGGAATGGGATCAGAGAGAATAGAAAGGGAAGCCAAAAAGGAGTTGATAGAATTAGAAACGAAAGCTGAAAAGGAGAAATTAGACATAGAGCAACTGGTAGAGCGGGAAAGAAGGAATGTGGTAAAGTCGTTAAGACATTTGATGGTTTTATCGATTTCTTGCATCGGGACCAGCTATTGTCAACATGTGGCAAGGCGTTATATCTGTTCTTGAGGTAAACGTCCTTCACGAATATATATATGACATGGCCACAGGCGGATTTATTCGCTGAAGCTCGGGGAGGTTCTCAGAATGTCATCTCAAGAGACAATAAAGGTGGGAATCAGGCCTAAGACCAAAAACCTAGGGTCCCTCATAAACCTGGTAAGGATAACGAGGGAACTCACAAGGGCAAGTAATGTTTCACTTGGAAGGAGTGGGGTCACATTTTTCCCAATTGTCCTAAGCGAAAGGAGGTAGTCCAGAGAGTCGCTGTTGCCATTGAAGGCAGACGGTCAGTAAGCGGAAAAACGTGCTCTTTCCCAGCATAGGAACTTGGATAGAGTATACGAGCTGTGGGTGCGTGCACGGATCGGCCGGGATGCTATCCAATCGATCGGCACATATATTTTCCCCGAGGTAAGGGTACCGATGGCCAGTGGTATCGTCAATGGACAAGAAGTCACCGTTTTACGAGACACGGTGTACAAGTGTAGTCGTGAGACTGAGCCGCGTTCGGGATCACCAATTGCAAGTTTTAAATCACCCTGTGGCTAGACCAAACAATCGGCCACGTTCCCGTCGCAAGGACAGGAATCGAGACGCCTTTCTTGACCGGAACCATCGAAGCGTTGTGTATAGAAAACACTGTCTATGAGCTCACGTTTGGTAATGTTCAGGGCTCTAGACTCCCAACCATGTCGGATTTCCGATTCTCAATCATCCAATCTGTGCAGCCTAGATCGCAGGTAAAGAGGGATAATCAGACTGATTGTAAATTAAAAGTATCGGAAGCCATTACTGATATCTTCCGCGAGGAATTTTTGAACGAGCAGGAACATGATGGCTCTTTAAACGCCGCCGTGGAGAAAGTGTTTTTCTGGTACAGTGAAGAATCGTAAGAACAGGGGGTGGGGGTGTCCTCTATATTTCTACGTCGTAAAGGTTTAAGGTATAGGGAATATACTGCGCCTGATTGTAGGAAGTTCTTGCAGCTAGTTGTTTCCCAGAAATTGAGGTTACACGTACTCAGGGTGGCGCACGAGTCGAGTATAGCAGGCTATTTGAGCATGAATAAAGCAAAGGTTAAGGTATTACGAGAATGTTATTGGCCCAGCGTCAACAGTGACGTAGCACGATTTTGTCGTTCGTGCCAGGTTTGTAAGAAGACGGTCTCAAAGTTATTGGACTACATCATTGACATGGACGGTAGGTCCAATATGCGGAAGCTTTGCATAGAAAGACCTGTTCAAACAGTTGATGGTGGGGTCTTGAACATAATATGTACTGTGGTCATTGAAGATCAATCATGTGACGAACCAGAATTCGTCTCTAGTACTGAAACGCTCCTTGAATAACCCATCGACGTAGGGAAAGAGGGTATAGATCAGATCAGCGTGTGCCCGGATTTACCTGAGGGTCAGCGCACACAGATCTAGGTGGTTTTGTCCAAATATCCCGATGTGTTTGCGGACAGACCAGGCCCTCCTGGGTTAATTCAGCAGGAGATAAAGTTGAACACTTCAGAGCCGATCATGATTAAAGGATATCCAATACCCTTTAATGCACCGGAGACGGTCAACGAAGAAGTGGGGAAAATGTTAGATCAAGGAGTGATCGAACTTTCCAGTACCCCGTATTCGTCCCCCGTTGTATTAGTCAGAAAGAAAGACGGGACGTGCCGTGTTTGCATTGACATTCGGCAATTGAACAAAATCACCTTTTTTTTGACGCAGAACTGATGCCAGACATGGAGGATTTGTTCTCAAAACTAGCAGGCACCGATACATTTCGAAATTTGATCTTACCAAAGGATATTGACAGGTACTAATCGCTGATAGTGGCCGCGTGTTAAGGTCGTGCCTTTCTGTTTAGTCAACGCCGGTGGGTCGTGCGTTCGTCTTGTGCGTAAACTGTTAAATGGTATGGAGAAAACGTTGACATCTTCGTAGATGATATCTTCGTCTAAGCGTATACCTGTCAAGATCATGTTAGAGTATTAATTGATCTGTTTGATAAACTCCGCATGGCTAATCTCACAGCTAGACCGACCAAATGTAACATAGCCTATTCTGACTTAGAATGCTTGGATCATCTTGTAAGTGGTTTAAGTCAGTTTAAACCTCACACAGACAAAATATGAGCAATCAGTGATGCCCAAAGACAAGAGACCAAGAAGCAAGTAAGATCTTTCCTGGGTTTGATTTGGTTCTATAGGAAATTTGTTCCCAATTTTGCCGCTATAGCCAGCCCATTAACAGACTTGACTAGGAAAGAGCAACCGAATAAAGTTTCCTGGTGTGCGTGCCAGAAAAGAGCGTTTAACACTTTAAAAGGGAAACTGATAAGTACATCAATACTAAAGTTGCCAGAACTGAGTAAAACTTTTGTGCTGAGGACGGATGTGTCCCCTACGGGGCTAGGGGCTGTTTTGCTACAGAAGCAAGAGCGGATGAAATTACCAATTGCCTATGCAAAACTACTCCGTGATTGAAAAGGAGTGCTTAGCCTTAGTATGGGAGACAGGAAAATTCCACACATACCTTTTCGGGAGGTAATTTAT
>JAECUM010082883.1:0-13466 GCA_016617855.1 Megalonaias nervosa | reverse complement strand
GACCATTGTGTAATGTTATTGTTAACACCAACACATCATTTCATCATATAAAAATAGCAATTCTGACAAGCACAATAAATGTCAAACCACCGCGGTGTAATTCAACAGATACAATCTAAAAGCTCAACACACGAAATGGAACTTTCAGCACAATCAATGTGATTCAACATTTTAAATCGAAACTCTCGACATATGACATTAAAATTTCAACAACTGCCATGTAATTCAGAAGAAACAATCTAAAAGCTCGACATTGGACATCAAATTTTCAACCAGCGCTGTGTAATTCCACAGATGAAATCTAAATACACAACATATGAACTAGAACTTTCAACATAAACTCTTTGAACCAATACGTAAATTAAGAATTCTCGACGTATGACATTGCAATTTCAACCACCGCCATGTAATTCAAACGACACAATCTAAAACCTCGACATAGAAAATATAACTTTCAACCACTGCTGTTTAATTCAACAGATACAATCTAAAATCTCGACCTAGAAAATGGAACTTTAAGGACAAGCATTTTTGATACAACACGTGAAATTGGAATTATGGACATATGACATTAAAATTTCAACTGCAACGTTCTGATTGGACCAGCTTTTGTCCGCTACGGCGCCTCATACAAAGCTTGATATATAGCTACTGTAATATTTTAATTTAGAATCGATCTAGAATGGGCTGTTGAGTTGCGAAACTGTCTCCGGTTCGATTGTGGAGTGCCTTTCTGAACTATAAATAGAATTTCCCCACACGCTTGTGTTCGATTTAATAACAAGAGATCATTAAATAGTTCATAATTTAATGGTTTTAATGGTTTTAATCGAACCACATTCTACTCCAGTACTCAGGAATAAGACATGTTTACAATTTGATACATCTGGTAAGGTTCCCAAAAATGCACTGTGCGTGATTTTAGACATTGCCTTATCGGTTAAGGCAATGTCTAAAATCATGCACAGTGCATGCCCTTGTTAATATCCCGGATGCTCTTGCCACCTGCTTTCAGGGCGGGTAATAAACTTGCTGCTGTTCAAACAGCACTAGTTTTTCCCCTTCTATATAGTGAAAAACCACCGTTATTCATCAAATAGTTTGACATTTGGAGTGGAAGTACTTCAAACGCAGTGCAGTTCAATTGAAAAACCGAGAGGGGTTAGGTCAAGAATTTATATATACACGTTTTCACAATGTTTCTGTAAGGTTATGATTTAATTAAGTGGGGATATATCGTTGTATCAACGTTGCTAAAACATTACATATAAACATAATTTTAATATTCCTCTGATCTAAAAGATATTTTAAAAAAATTCCAAATGGTGCATATTTTCATTGATTGTAACACCATGCATAACAAATAATATCATTTTTACAACGATAATATCTAATGCTTTTACAACCTTGTACCAGTGTTGTTTTCAGCTTTATACTGTCAGGAGGATCAATCAGTTTCGTAGAGTTTTAATTTTGATTTGAAAAAGAAATAACTGAATGAAGGTTACAGTATTTGTGGAAAATATTTTATTCGTTAGCTTTTATGATTACAGACATGACGTGCGATCATTGCCTTTCAAATTTTATGAACGACGTGAAGTTTGTACCTGTACCTGCTGAATAACATTTATGGATGAAACGATGAATTATTTGCTAGTTACAACAGTCAAAATATGTACATTAATTAATTAACCTACAATTTGCTTGTTTAGTTGAATAAAGTAACTTTGCTATTGTGATAAGGAGATCCTTTTTTTTGGCTGATTGTTTCATCAGTCTGTTTACTCGTTCATGAACATGTAAACACCATACCAAATAGCGGTGCCATTTTCAAACAAAGAGAATGTAGTCCATCGGCTTACGTGTTCAATCGATACATAAAATGACAAAGTTTTGGTGTATTTTTTGTGACCTTTATCTGACTCGAATTAATTATATTAGCTTGATTAAATGGGGAGTTGGGGTAGGGGTAGCGGGTGATCCCCCAAAAATAGCGATGATGGAGATGGGTTTACATAATAAAATGGTTCGAGTTAACGTTTTGTTTTTTTTTATTTTATTGCGCATGCATATAGCTCAAGAGCGTAAAATTATCGTTCTTGAAAAACTATATTTTAAAACTCAGGAATAATAAAATTAAATAAATTACAACCGAAATTTAAAGCAATTTATGTTTAGACAGATGTATACATGCTGATATGCATAGATGTAAAATAGGAAATGCGCGTGCGTTGAAAGGTAAATAAATTTTGATAATTACAGTCGTGAATGAGCCATATTAACTATGGTATTATTTTATTATTATTATTATTATTATTATTATTATTATTATTATTATTATTATTATTGTTGTTGTAAATAATTTAGTACTGCTTTTTTCATTGATAATTGTGTACATGAAGGTTTTTGTGAGTAATAAATACGGCACGCACGAATAACATATGTTATCAACTACACAGTCTATTTGCTAAGTAATAACATAAATAATCAGGGCCTGGAAGAATTTGTTTTCTTGCGGGGTGGGGATGGGATGATGAGTAAGGAGGAAAACGTGAGATTGGGTGACACACAGTTTTTTATAGAACTGGATGGAATATTCAACCAAATGTGCAAAAACTATGTGCGCTATTTGTGCAAGCTCTATCTTCATTTCTTTGTTAAATTTATTCTGTATTCTGAAATAATTATTGAGTGCATGATCTTGTTCATGAATTTTTTTAAAAAAAGTTGAAGCAGCAGAATGATAATAAGGAGAAACAATAAGATTAAAGTAACCATTGATTTTAAAATTGACTTAAAATGAAACCTCTTTATAAAATTGTTTTTCTTTTTACAAAAACTTAAACGGTGTAAGGTAAGAAAGAAAAGAAAAATACAAGTCTATTACTTAATTTGCACAATCAGATTTTCAGGAATTATGCTCCAGTATCAATTTTAAACATCGATTTTTAAAAGAAATATTTTGAATCACTTTAATTAAGATAAAACTATGGTGCATATCACATGCATTGTTACTACAACACTTTTGTTGTTGTCATTAGCATGTCACATGTATTGTTACTACAACACTATTTCTTGCTGTCATTAGCATGTCACATGCATTGTTACCACAACACTTGTTGTTGTCATTAACATGTCACATGCATTGTTACTACAACACTATTTCTTGCAGTCATTAGCATGTCATGTGCATTGTTACCACAACACTTGTTCTTGTTGTCATTAACCGACTTTACTATTCTAAGACAAGAACACACCATCACAAGTGTAATGTAGTTGTAAGGGTGCAAATTTCTGTCGATCTAAGAAGAGCACATTAATTTGGGCAGGTGAACGATTAATTAGATTTATGGGGACCGGCGCGTGTTTAAATCACCATAATGCACGGATTTGTACTGTCTGTGTCATGAGAGAAGTGATTCTTAATGAAGCGTTCGTTTATTTAACAAGTCAGACAGACTGGAAGAATAGGGATAACTTCGATCTTGTATCAGAATTGTCAGATTTGAGATTTTCCAGAACTAGTTATTTGGGAATCTAGAGGTCACGCAGACTACAAATTTGGCGCCTAGTAGAAAAGGCGGGAAAGATATTTAATCCGGATTGGTTACGCTAAATAAGGGGCATGATTCCCACACGAAATCCTTGGTTTTAATATGTCCTATCACAAAAATTTTAGTCAGTCTACACTTTTCTGCAAGAGAAAACAAATGTAGGAGACTTCGAGGTCGAATTTAGAAGAAATTCACTCGTAAATAATTATCCAAGGATAGGATGTCTGGAAAGTCGACGGACACGATTTTGGCGGTAGAAGCGAGCGAAGCTTGAAAGCACAAGGTATTCTGCGCCAGTCTCATGTAATTAGTTGATATCAATAAAACGATTTTTTTTAATTTATTTGCTTATATTTGCATGAATTTATTTGTTTAAATTCGTAGATCAATTTTCTTGATATGAATACAACTGTGTGAGTTCATCTATATGAATCCGTACAATGATATTCTTTATATAAGTTTGACGAATTGTTTGAATGTGTCGTTTTGATTGTTATAGGAAAATATGTATCTAAAAATTTCATGCCTTACTTTAGTTGATATGAGTTACGAGAATCCGTGTGAATTCACCGACCTTAGATGATTTCACGTATGATAAAGACTTGAGTGCGTATTGATTGAAATTAACGTTGTTAAACCATGAAGTGAGATTTCATATATGCCAAAGACTTGAATGTGTGTATTCGTTAGAATTAGCGTAGTTAAGCCAGGTAATGAATTTCATTCATTCACTTGTATAATTGAGACGGGAACAGAACTGTTTTGTGTTGCGGGATGATAATGTGAGTCAGGTTGAAATAGCCGTTAGGAAGTACATTAATGTTATGAAACTGGGTTTGTTTATGGTCTGCCATGTTTAGCTTGACCAGATAGCCTTTGGTATCTGTTTGAATTCCGACAGAACTATATCTGACATAACGAGAGGGGAGTAGTGATCTATTCCCGGTAGGATATCTGACAGAAGATTTAGGTTGCTTCTTTGTTTATTTTTGGAAGGTGAAATAGCTCCACGAGACGTATCCACGTACCTACCTATCGAAGCATCTAAGTATCACGTACTTACATATCCACCTACCCACACAAAGTTCAAGGGCCGAAAGAGGCGAGACTATAGAGAGTTTGGAGAAGAGAAAAGAACAGTGGAAAGGACCAAGAATAACGGTGACAGTGAAGTTGGAATGAACTGGAAATAATCAGGTTATGAAGTTGAACAAGGCAATGACTTCGATTGTTCACTCGATTCTATTATTATGAACTAATTCTATCATTTAAAACAGACCGGCTATTTATATAAGTATATTTGTGTTTGAAATTCGGTGAATGATTTATTTCAAGAAGTGTATCTTCCTAATGTAATGCATTGTCATGGTTGTTTATGTAATCGATTCAATTGTTATTTTCATGTACGGGGAATTGTGTCATTCTGTTTTATATATCTGCTCAGATCTCTACCTATTCCACCTATACGTTCACACTTTATATTAATATTTACTCGATCCGGGAAATAACACCGAAGGCGATCACCCTCTAGATAATGATAACCAAAATTCCACTACATGGCACCCCCAACAAAGTGGGGGCTACGTGATAGTAGTATGTCTGTTTTGATACAAATTAAACATGTGCCTTGATACAGAGTATGAATTACATTATGCATGGAATTACAAGTATCACACATTTTTAGAATTTAAGACTTGAACCGTACCCGATTAAGATTAGCAAAGAGTGATGACCAACTTTGAAGAAGACGATTATTTGAGACCAGATTTCACAGGATGTGTTATACAAATACTCAGTTGATCATTGGTGACGGTTAGAAAAATTAAATATACTATACTTTGTTGTTAAACGTATTTTAAAACTTGGTGTTACACTTGCAGGAATCTGCTTACAAAGTAATAGTAAGGTCAAAGCTAACGAAGTGTACGAAGCAATATCGGAGACTCTCAGTTATGCACCAAATCAACCAGGAGGGACAAAATACAAAATTGGCCACTTGAACTCTTATTTCATAAATATTGGATTCGACTTTCTCTTTCTGGTTATTGCATTTGCAAAAGCGGATGCATTTCTAAATTGCAAATTAAACTGATGCATTTCCTTGTGCCCGGGAGTGTAACAATTTTAGTACAGACAACAACGATTTATGCCCATCGTCTTCTGTTTCTCCTTGGAATGTTATTGAAGTAAATTATCTGACAAATAAAATCCACCTTTATGCAAATTGATTTCACCATCCACTTCTTTTAAATGACAAGTGTGTGCAAAACATGTGACCCTGCTTGATGATATTTGTGGAAGCAGAAGTACAGCGAAGAAAGCTTCATTATACTAGTTAACTTTTCTACTACATATGCAAGCAGTACTAACATGATGTATGACTTTGTTCAAACTGTTACGAATATGTAATTAAATTACTTGTGTGTTAGTTTTAAATTCATTTTTATTTTAATTTTGTTTCATTACATTTTACTGTAATGATAATTTTCATTGGATTTTAATCTCTATTCCGAAAATTGGCTTGACCCGATTAGATTATAAGATTTCTTCAGCACTATTCTTAGCTCACAGTTTCTGTAAACATCGAGTGAAAACGATTGGCTATTGCCAAGGTCTTTTATAATCTACGTGTTAGCTCTGTTGTAAACGGTTTTATTTTTAAATTCATTTCCAGCGTGAGAATCTGATTCTTAGATAAGGCTATTTTTGCATACGTGATAAATGGCATTTCTTTTATTGCGCTGTTCAATGTTAAGAGACCACGTGACCCATCGCGCGGGAATGAAATGACGTTTCAGTTGGGTTTAATACTCATTCTCAGAGCTTTTCAGTCAGTTGTATTTTAAACCTTGAGGGCTCAAGAGGTTTTTATTGTTGATGCCAGATTGTTTTTGAAGTTCATCTGTTTTTTTGGAATTTATTAATTTATTTTCTAGAAAACTAAACAAGTGCTTCGTATTTATAAAAGTTCTTAGAGAAAGAAATTCAGTGGAAATTTATTCTGGAGTTGAACGGAAACATTATAAACTGTGATTCAACGAGGATCTGTTACCATCAGTACAGACATCATCTGACGTCATCGCCTCCATATTGGAATTTCATCGAGATTTGAACCCGGATTCAATTAAAACTGTTTAGTGATAGGACTTATATTTTTCAATCTTATGATTAAATTTTGGATTATATTCACAAACCGTAAGTCCTATTTCCAATTTTTACATTGTTTTCTAGGGAAATAAATAATTTTGTTAAAATTTACAAAGCTTGTTGACTTCACTCTTTTCTCTTGTTATTTTTGTACGAGCCTAAACGTAACAAAACATTAAAATTATTTTTCAGTTTGCATGACCCTGAGCAAAAGAAAACACGGTCTGACTTTGCTGCTTAGGATATCGAATCAGAAAATCAACATAAAAACAAAGTGATGGTAAAATATATGTTGAATTGGGGTTTTTTCATACCCAATTGTCTCCCCTTAGTATCTTACTCTATAATCTTTTTAGATTCTTATTCAGTTTGTCTTAACAGTTAAACACAAATTATATAAGTGCAAAGTGTATTTTCACATGTTCAGCTTTAAACTAATTTGCCGGAGTTATCAATCAACACTGCCTTTCAAGTGCGGACATTTGTACAATGTTTGCTTGATTTGTACACTTTTGTGCCCTGTCATCTTAAAACTACTCCTTCTATTATGGTCAAATGACTGGTGATGTTTACTTCGTCCCAAATGAGAACGGCGCAGACATGTCATCCAATAAGGTGACAATGGCAGCCGTCTTGTAAATATTGCTATTTCTACTCCTCCTATCTAGATGGTAATGCTGATACTTTTGGAATGTTTGCTTGAAGTTTTGGACTTTCTTGATAGCAGTAGGGTATATGGGCTACAGAAACACGAGCAGGTTTCACTCTTCACTTTTTAAAATAGGTTTTAAATGTTGTCTGACTGTTCTGTGAATGTTACTTTGTGACATTAAACAACAGCGTTGTAGCAAAATTCCAGCAAGTTCACCAAAACGTTATATAACAAGGTTTCCACAATCTACGTGCAACGATGCTGCAGCATTGAATAGTTAGCTGGATAGACAGGGCCTTAATAACCATAACGAAGTATGAACCATGGACAGTGTGTTACTGACTCTGGTACACATACAGGGCGTTAGTAACGATAACAAAGTATGGTACATTGACAGGGCGTTAATAACTAATAACGAAGTATGATGCATGGATAGGGTGTTAGCAACCATAAAGAAGAATAGTACATAGACAGGGTGTTAGTAACCATAAGAGAACCCGCAGCCTTGTTTAACGGGTCGAAATCTCGAAATTAAGGAATATTCGGTAGCATGGTGACTTTCAGTTGTTTATGGTGCGAGGAGAAAACCTTTGCCAGAATTTAACGTTTTAATTCGGATTGAATGTATATTCAAATTCAATAGCTCGCCCATTAATGATCTAACAAATGCAATTTGTAAAAGAATATCATTATTATTATTATTATTATTATTATTATTATTATTATTAATGATTGTATGATATTTATACATATTGTTTGATATTCATTGTATACATGCCTGCAGATCGTGACGTTCTGATCTATATGTTCAAATTACGTTGAATTATGATGCTGGGCGTCTTCTTTCATAGAACGATATAAACTTTCAACTTGTTACATTTGCTCATTGAAAGCTCTGTAATATGCACGGAAATCAAGCCACCCTCCTCTACACTGACGTCCTTCAAAGCTTTATATTCGCTGATATTTTTCTTTGCATTTTTCTACTCTGACGTCCTTCACAGCTTTCCATTCGCTGGTCTGCCAATGTAGGTATGTGAGATAGCTTGCCAGTAGCTTCTCGTGGGTCGGTGGTTGTTTCCGGGGTTTTCCCGGGTTCTTCCTCCACTATTTATACTGGCCGCCATGTATAGCCTATCTTGTGCTGAAAAGTGGCGTTATACCCTAAAACAACAACAACAACTTTGCATTTCCAGAATATTTATATTCTAATTATATAGGTCAGCCTCGAGCAATGTCTGTTTTATACGTGTTTACAGTGAATCGTGTGAATAAATAGTATTAAAAAGACTAAATATTTCTGCTTTATTGTTAAGAGAAAGAAACAAATTGCATTGAATCTCTTGTAAAAAGAAGCGTTATATTTTACCTAAGGAAAATGTATCAATACTGGTTTTTAAATTTTATCATTATGCAGTACTAACCCCTACACAAAAGTAGAAAATCTTGCAGACTGAACTTGTACATTGATTTAGACAAGGAAAAATATTGACGAAGGAAAAAAATTGAATAAGAGGATAAAGACAAAAGTTACGAAAGATATTGTGTATTTTAATTAGCATTTCCAGCTGTACTTTCATCACAATTATTTTGGACGAAAGTTGTGCTCGATAATGCGGTGAGAAAAAAGCAATATGCTAAAACTGAACTACAATATTAAAGCGTACAAAATCACGAGCATGCAAAGATAAGGTTGAAACGATACATTATGCATCCAGCTTGTAATGGTGCCTTCATATTTTCTGAGACTATTCAGTTTCAACGAGACACTTGAGATGTGTTATATGGAGAGAAATACTACATAGGAAATCATTGAGACTGTATCTGTACTCTGTGTATTCCGAAGGAATAGATTTTGCGGAGGGGGGGGGAATAGTCGTGTCTAACGTTTTACGAGACCTAGAAAAATATTCCTTGTATCTTCTGGCAGTTTCGAGAATAAAATAAGGTGTTATTTATTAATATATTAAAATACTGGTCTTTTTCTGATTGGAAGGGTTATTAGATTATTTATTTATTGGTCTGGTATGTTTCTCGTGTAAAACAAGAAAGTTTAATCGCAGTTCCATTGTATCATCATCATATATTGCCTCACATTTTTGTCAACGTCACTTCCTGTCAAAAAATATAGATTTTCAATGCTGAATGTGGACGGATAATGTTGCTAACGTGGGGATCCTGAGAGGAAATCCTGCGTTTCCGGCCCAAACACGTTGAGTGTTTAGGGCAAGGAAAAGGAATTGATGCGTTCACTGTGCCCCAATATTGGTTACCTGAATCGATCCTCCGTCGAAGAGAACTTTAAAATAATGTGATAAGACAATTATTTAGCAAGACACAGGAAATAAGTTTGTTGTTTTGTGTGTTTGTTTGTTTGTTCGTTTGTTTTTGTGGCCTTTGTTTGTCTATATGTTCATAGTAAAGCTGAATACTTGGAATGAAAGAATAGAAAAAAACTTTCGCCTCTTTCACATCAGATGCCTGATAAACATTGTCCTGAGTTCCTGCACCTTTCAAATTACCAAAAGGGGCGTTTAAAGGTCTTTCAATGACTTAGAAAATATATTTGCTAATTTACAACTCTGCTTGTACGTTTTTAGCCATAATAAACCCATTAAGCGAAACCGATGGTGCATGCAGGACTTTGTAACACAATGGCCTATAAATGACCCCTCTGACGAGACGGGGGATGAGTGAAAGGTCGCGGTTTGTTGCGTAACATGTCTTGGCAGACAACACGATGTTGGATGATGAATTTGACAAGGCAGACGTCGAACTAGAAGGGTCAGCTTGCGCCTGACGCGGTCACACATAAATATTTACAAGATCTTTATCAGATCAGGGTTCACGGGTCAATACATGTATCAAGATGGAATGGTACTTGCCAGTATAACTTTGCGGTCTTACCACTTACACACTTGTATAGTAAAATATACACCACACAGAAATAACGAAACTCGAACAGTTTGGTTGCAGAATTAACAAAACTCCAACCAGTTATCATTTAGTACAATTTTCTAATAAGCAGACAGCCTCAGATAAACTTTATCATAATCTTTGCAAAACTTATCGCAAAAGTTTTCCGACAAAATGTTAGCTTTAAATCCATCTTGGAAAACTGTCATTAAGAGGCGAGGTGAGAAGCCGTATTATTTGCTATTATTTGCATGGCGTTCTTAGAGTTAATTAATTTTATTTAACTCCGGATCTTGTTAATTGATACACCTAAGAATACTTACATTATCATGAATTGTATCATGCACCTAAATTGATCTTTTAAAGGTCACCGGCGATACTCCAACATTTTTTTTTACTTCAGATTTGCAGTACATGATTAAAAGTAGTTATACTCGCACAAAAAGAACAAAAAATTATCAAGTGTAAAGAAGAAATAATAATTTAATTACTCGAAATAGAAGTATACAACGCTGTGACTTCCCCTTAGCTACGCTTCCAGCCTATAGAGGACGCCAGCCGGATTTGACGTACATTTATCCCCAGAAGACGAAGTACATGCTTCTTGTTGTCGAAAAATAAAACACAATAACTATGGATAGGGAACATTTAGATGAAACTACTGAAAACTAATTTACTGTTCAGCCTTATATCAGTATGCGTGCACGACGCACTAGATTCTATCGCTTTCAAAACTGTTCCATTGTTTCAATTTATTTTGAAAATTCCCGTTAATACAGGTAAACAGGAATCAATGTTGGCTTCCTTAAGTCGGCCGACTTTATAAAACAAAAAACAAAAAAAAAAAAGAAAAGAAATCGGCACACTTAAAAGAATCCAAAGGAACCAACGTTGGCTTCCTTATATCGGCCGACTTCATAAGAAGAAATCGGCACACTTAAAAGATACCAAAGTCAGTTTCCGGGGTTGGTTTGCTTTGTAATAAAATCACCTTTGTATTTGATATTGTTACGTGTAGGCTCGTACAATAATAACGACAGAAAAGAGTGAAGTCAACAAGTTTTGTATATTTTAACAAAATAATTTATTTCCCTAGAAAACAATGTAAAACTTGCAAATAGGAGTTACGGTTTGTGAATATAATCCAAATGTTAATCCTAAGAATGAAAAATACAAGTTCTGTCACTAAATAGTTCTAATAAAATCCAGGTTCGAATCTCGCCGACGTTCCAATATGGAAGGCTATGACGTCAGATGTGGTCGTTGTACAAATAGCAACAGTTCCTCAATTGAATCACAGTTTATGTTTCCGTCAAACTCCAGAATAAATTTCCACCGAATTTCTCTCTCCCAGAATTTTTATTAAAAAAAAAATACACTCGTTTGGTTTTCTAGAGAATAAATTATTAAATTCCCAAAACATATGAACTTCAAAAACATTCCGGTTTCAACAATTGAAACCTCTCGAGCCCTCAAGGTTATAAAATACAACTGACTGAAAAGCTCTCAGAAAGGGTATTAAACCCAACTAAAATATCATCCCGTTCTCGCGTGATAGGTCACATTACGTAATAGATCAGAACCAGACTCTCACTCTGAAAAAAATTTAAAAATAAAACATTGTTTATTCAGACTAGGCCGAAATGACCTTGGCAATAGCCAATGGTTTACGCGTAGTATTTACAAACGGTGTACCAGAGTGAGCTAAAAATAATGCTAATGTAACACCTTTTACGTTTTAGATAAACAGAATTACTGAAAGAAACTATCGAATCCCGTGAAAATAATCATTACAATAAAATGTAATGAAACAAAAATAAAATAAAAAAGAATTTTAAAACGAACACACAAGCAATTTAACTACATATACATAACACTACTCCCCCATAAAGAAAAAGAAAGATTTATATAATAAAGCTTTCTTTTTACCATATGTAAATTATACATGAGGTATACAAAATTACATAAGAAAATTCTTATGAATTATATAAGTGTACATGAAACAATATTTCTGTACACGGGAAAGTGCATCTGCAATCAAATTGTCTTTTCCTTTGATGTGCCTGATGTTAAAACAAACTTGCAAAAACAAACTCTACCTTAATAATCTTTGATTTTTATTTTTCATCTTGTCGATGAAAGTAAGAGGGTTGTGATCACTATACACAACGACCGGAGAAAGAGCTGACCTAATGTAAACTTCAAAATGCTGTAATACCAGTATTAAAGCCAAACATTCCATCTCGATTGTTGAGTAATTTCTTTGGTACTTATTTAATTTCTTAGAGACATAGCACACTGGGTGATCAACATCATTTCTATCTTCTTGAATCAATACTGCTCCAACCCCAACATCACTTGCATCAACAGATAATTTAAAAGATTGATTGAAATTTGGAGCTGTTAGAACCGGCGCACTTTTGAGTATGGCTTTTAATCAATCAAAAGCTTCCTGACATTTTTCAGTCCAAAGAAACTTGTTTTTCTTACTCAACAAGTTTGTCATGGGTTATGCAATATTAGAAAAATTGGAACAAAACTTTCGATAGTATCCGGCCATACCCAAAAATTGCATCAGTTGCTTTTTACTGACAGGCACGGGGAACTCAGAGATAGCCTTGACCTTAGCATCTATAGGTTTAATTTGACTATGTCCCACAATATGTCCTACAAAAGTTACACAAGCACGGCAGAACTAACTTTTATATAAAATGATTGTCAAATTTGCATCAGTGAATCTTTCAAAGAATTTCCGAATCGTGGCTAGATGTCCTTTCCAAGTGTCGTTGTAGATGATGACATCATCGATGTAAGCATCACAATTATCTAGACCAGAGGTAATCATATTCATCAAGCTTTGAAACGTACTTGGGGAACCCTTCATCCCGAACGGGATTACTTTATATTGATAGAGTCCATTTGGAGTCACAAAAGCCGAAATTTCCTTTGCTCTTTCCATTAGTAGAATTTGCCAACATCCTTTCAGAAGGTCATATTTGGTGACGTACTTGGCAGTTCCAATTTTATCAATACAATCATCGATTCTTGGTAATGGAAATGAATCTGTTTTTGTCACACTGTTCACCTTCCTATAATCAGTGCACATACGGAAAGTTTTATCCGGTTTCGGAACAAGTATGCATGGTGAACTCTAATCACTTTTACTGGCCTCTATGAAATCGTTCTCCAGCAAATAC
>JAECUM010082866.1:0-16866 GCA_016617855.1 Megalonaias nervosa | reverse complement strand
GGGCCGTAAAGGGGCCCGGGCCGAACAACACATTTATAAACGAAAAATTTTGTTTAAACAAGAACTAGGAGAAACCCCGGTGTTTCTTATTCCAGGGTCCGTGATCACTCTCTACGGCCCTGCTCCTATGCAAGGATTCACGATACTGATTCAGGTCTCATAGTAGATATACAGAAACATCACCATATTTTGTACTCAAATTGACTTATGCCTACTTTACATTAATTATAAATTATGTTTTCTAGAGGAATTTGAGGCCATTTCTGTCATCTAAATTTCCTTTTCTAAAGTAATACAAGACTGATAAATCAGGCCCACGCCCGTGATATCGTCCATCAGTAAGTATCAAGACAGATTTGGGGAGTTGATTTATCGGACTAAAGTAATACATGCACATTGGCCTTGTATTCATTTATTGCTGATAATATATTTCAATCTTAACTTGAAGAGAGATAATGACGATTTCGTTTGGTTTGGTGCTTTACGGCACAGCGACACATGTAGGCCATTTAGTTTGGAGGCAATTGAAGTCAAGTGCATCGCCCAAGGACACGCCATGGTCGCTGACCCAAGCTGGAACGATGATAAGATTCGAACCCGCAACCATTCGGTCGTGAGTTTGGCAAGCTAAGATGGTAACATGCTGATTGGGACATGGCTTATTGAGCCCAAATTACTGGCTGATTCGGCCCAGATTACGGGCTGATTCGGATCAAATGCCAGAATGATTCGGAACATGTGAAATATAAATTTTTGTCTTTGATTTAAATGTGACATTTACATTTGTTTAAACTATTATATTTCTCATTATTTCCCAGGTATGTTAAGCAGTTCAAATCCGCATTTAAGGAAACCAATAAGACTGTTGATCCCGACTCGGCAATTTTTAATAGTGAAATATTTTCAAAGCAGCTCATTAATTTTTGTGCAAAAATACTTTATTTTACTTTATATTATTGAGAAATAATACAATTAATAACGCAGACAATAAATCGTGAAAACAGGATTCATGTAGTATTTTTTTTTTCGTCTATATATATTGGTCTGAGCATATTAATGCTTCTGTTAGATTTGTTTAGTGTGTGTGTGTGTGTGTGTGTGTGTGTGTGTGTGTGTGTGTTAATGCATTTGTTATATTGTCTACACATATTGATCTGGGTACTGGGTAATGTTACGAGTCTATGGTCTTAAACTAAGTAACAAAAAAGAGAGAAAACCATCAAGTTTTGTCTCAGTGAAAATATAATTTATTTCCCTCAAATACAAATTAAACAAGTAAAAATAACTTACAGTATTGTGAATGCAGTCGTAAACAATCTTAAATGTTCTATCAAGTCAAAAAGTATAGAATAATCCGAATGAATTGCAATGGTATTCCAAATGATGTTCTCTATTGTACTGATGTATCAACAGTACAGAAGAATCACTATGATATAATCCCAAAATGTTTTTAAATGAATTCACAGTACTTCCGTAACAGCTGTTCAGTATCCAAGTAGTCTCTAATCGATCCTTTTAATATTACTGAATATCTTCCAAGACGTGTTTACTACTAAGAAAGCCTTATTCTACGTAACACTTCTCTTATACAGATTACTGTAACACATTAGAGAGGCAAATGAAAGACTGACATTCTTTCTAAAAAAAATCAGAACTAGTAAACAGGATCAGATGTTAACCAATCAGAATCAGATCTTTACGTCCTTTCAGAGCTCATGTACTGATATCGGATCACGTTAAGTTTACTTGGATTTAATAGTACTACTCAACCTTGAAACTTATGAATGGATCTAAGCACTATTTACAAGAAATGACCTCTTCTTGAACGTGCAGACTTACGATCAATAGGAAAATTAGCATTTACAACGGTATTAACTAAATAACCCTTACAAAATATATTCATGAAAATAATACACATAATATAGATATACATAACAGAATGTTGATACCCTTGTTAGATTTATGTATAAGCTATTTTTAAACTGTTTATTGTTCTATAAACAATTAGTTCTAAATGAACTTCTATACTAAAAAATAAATATGTAGTCTTGTACATTTTACGATTTTGTTCCATACAATAGCATACATCAATATCATACGTCTATATTCTCCTAATTTTGTTGACCTCGTAAGATGAAATATATATTTTTTTAATAATCTTTAATTAATGCACCGTATGTTAATTATTCTTCTGTGAATTCATAATGCATCATTTAATGTTCTGCAAATCACTTTCAGTGAAAAACATGAAGAAAGAGTGGTCATGCAGTTAATTTGTTTTCTTCTAATATCGGTCGCAGTATGCTAATGTTTAAATTAGATTTATTTTTGTCTATATATACTGGTATAAATATGTTGTGACGGGGTTCAATTCCCTCCATATTCAGGGAGAAAAATATTCCATTGTTAGAAGCCCATAGCATATATTTGTAACCAAATAAAAAGAGAGAAAGCGGCAGACCTGAAATTACAAAATGAAAATGTTCTAGTCTAGCATAAGGTGAATTACATACAAGTCACATAAATTACATAGTTTATCTTTTGTTGTATTGGAGCGTACATACATGACAATGCATATTAGATTACAAATAATCGGACATAGATTTGAAATTAGATTAGAACAAGATTAGCAAACCACATTTCATAATCAAAGAGTTAAATGGCTGTAAATTATTCTGAAATAAATGAATGTCACAAAATACATACTGATATATATATATAAAATAAAAGATCACACTAATCTTCCAGGTGGATTCTAGTACCTACGACTGCAGAAATCTTTTTCAAGACTTGGGCCTTTACTTATAAAGGTAGGTGCTTTTGTAAGTGAGTTACTACTTAATCACTCAATATACTTGTTGTGTATAAGCGCACAAGTATGCGCAATCCACGCATATGGTCCGGCTATAGAGTAACCTTATATATTCGTAAAGATTCAAACCATCTTTTGATATATGCTATGTTATATACATAACCATATGAGTGACAGTGAGAATTATTTTTATTTAGAAATAGATTTACGTGGAATTTATCTATCTGCTAAATAAACCTTATATCCTAAAATAACGAGCAACGTAAGTTATTTTAATTAGCCGATTAGCTAAATTCACATGCTTTATGTAAATGTATACACATTAGTATTCAAAGTGTATACTAAACAAGTGCAAAGATAAAAAGATGCATATTATTATTATTAAAAAAAAGTTTAATTGCAAACAATAATACTGAAAGTACCTGACACATCAGTGTGCAAAATCTGTTTGATTAATGCCGCTATAATTAAACATCATATTATCACCGTTTTTTTTGTTTTTTTGTTTTTTTTTTAGTACTTTGCTTGATTAGTGTGCCCTTAATTAATTTAATTGCAAGCACTAATATAGGGATGATCTTACCACGATCTGGCAGAACCTGTTTGATTAAGATCGTTATAATTAAACATTTTGGATGTCATTTGCCAATTTACGGACATAATAACACATAGATGTACTACATTAAATATTGGAACCGTATTTCAACCACTTTTCAATACATTAAATATTGGAACATTATTTCAACTTCTTTCCAAACAGACCCAAAAGTAGTTCAGGTATAGGTATAGTCTCAAAACCGTCTACAATGAATTATTCAATTTCAAGAAAGTTTTTTTTTTTTTAATTCCGTTTTGGAAAACTTTATTTTTACAGGAGAATTATCTGGTTCAGCATTTACATTTTGAATAATTGTAAATAAATTTTGCGACACAAGAAAAGTTGAGTCTGGCTTGTTTTTATGCTAGTACTTTTTTCCATGTTTACTTATGGATCCCGTAGTATGCTCTCTCTATACATGTGCATCCACTAAATTATGTTCCAGAGATGCAGCTAAGACAACATCTTTTGTTCTTGTATTATTTATATTAATTATTCTAATTAAAAGTATATCTGGTGTTACGAGTCTACGCTCTTAAATAAGTAACAGAAATGAATGAAGTGAAGACAACAAGCTTTGTAAAATTTAACAAATAATTTATTTCCCTAGAATACAAAGTAAAAAATAAGAAAAAAGAACCTACGGTATTGCGAATTAAATCCAAAAATAATCCAAGAATTAAAGACACAAGTCCTAGTAATAAAAAGTCCTGAATAAAATTCAGTTCAAGTCCCGAAGAGATTTAAAATTGAGGGCGATGACGTGTCTGTTATAGCCTACAAAGTACTGATGTGTCAACAGTCTCTTGTTGAATCGCAGAAATATATTTCCAGGTTTGAATCAGGAATTTTATCAGAGCACTTTTTTATTTCCAGAGAAAATAATCACTTGAATTAAATAAATTGAAGAAAATAAAATTCAGCCCACACTGGACACAACATAATACAACCCAAAGTGCTAGATGTTAAAGCACGTCTCGTAAAATCCTCAGTCATAAGATAATATAGTTCTCTGCTTGACCTCAAGGTCAGAATTAGCATTTTCCAAAAACAACCATTACCTAATGGAAAATAACTGTCTTGAATGATCAAACGAGCCTTGTTTATTTAACACATAATACCCTATAAAATTCACGTTGGAATCCCCAAAATGGTGACCCAAATCAACACATTTATCTGAATAATAATTAGGTCAATGAGCTCATACCCATAGAGAATAATGAAGCTATTATTAGTTGTTTACATCAATGAAATAAAAAAAATTTTAAAAAAAGTCAATCAGGTCAAACAGAAGTGAACTCAATTTTGAACAAGGTTAAGTCCAGCAAACAATGTTAAATTACAATAACATGTAATGAAATACAAAAATTTAAAACTAACAAACAAACAGATAATTAAATAGATATAACACTGGATCCATCACAAGACTGAATTCTCCTCCCAGTTCTGGAACATAATAATTTTTAAAATGCGGTGGATCTGTTTTAATCTCAAGGTAAAAATCTGGGCTGTTTTAGTTTTGGCCCATAACTATTAATAAGTGTAAATATGTGGTTTCCAGGTTTATTGCAGGATTATCCTTCCTTATTTCATGGAAAGTTAACTGAAATTGTTGTTCACTGATATAGCTACTACTCTTGTATTGCCAGAGTAGAAACTAAACAAAACACCATTCATATCCCCAGGTAGTGTGTGTAATTTTAACATTTTTCTATAAAGCGTGTATCTTGAAGAAAGAGTATTTAATATGTTTTAGTCGTAAGAATATTAAATGCATCTCTTCTGTTCTTGTGATCATCCAACCCCTGACAATTCAAGGCTGCAACATTTTGTTGACCCAGGCATAAATATTAAATCATTTTTTTGTGTGCAGAAATCATAGAGGAAATTATTTGTGGCTGATAACATGCAGCAATAATGGGGTATATTGTATAATACAAGCATACTGCTGTTAAAGCTAGTATCATAACAGGGTAACTCAAAGACTAGATCAATAAAGGACGTCATTGAATTAAAAAATGCGACAGAGAAATAAAAAAGGAGTGAAGGAAGAAAGAAAAACAAACAAAACAAAACATAATTGGAATCCTAGTTAGGCTGACTGCCTAACTACAGCCAATGTAAATGGCATGCAGAAGTCTACAAGCATATGTATATGATAATATTAACACGTACGAGTTTGTATTCATGTACTACTCACAGTTTGCTTATAATTGCAAAATCTCATACAGTGTATCAAGCCAAGATGTACAGAGACAGGCTTTCTTATATGATCAACCTGATGCTCCTCCTCTGTGGTAAATAATCATATTTCTTGTAATATTTGCAACATTAAGAAGAAAAATAAAAGAATAAATCAACATTGAGGAAGAGAATGAGATTTTTTTTAAAAAGTGGTTGATAAAAGATGTTGATGAGAAGGAGAGAAAAGTAAATTTGTGTTCCTTACATTGGTTATCCCAATATTCAAGAGATAAGATAATCTGCTTTGTGTGTGTGTTTTCTTTTTTTTAGTACCTCACAAATGTAACATTAAAAAAAAAAATGAATTGAAATTTGTTCGTCTATTCATCTTTTTGTTGTTGTTTTTTCTTTTGTTTGTTCGTCTGGCGTTTACTTTCGTGCCATATTTTTGTTTGCTAACGCTTGTGCACATCTGTTAAAAAAAAAAATGGAAAATTAAGACTAACAGGATCCGAGATCTAATAATCCTTAATCAACAACTGTTTTAAGTGTCCAGTTTTAAAACAGAGTAATATTTATTCAGTAACTTGGAGCTGATGCAGTTAAAATGCTGAAATTTGTAAAACTCGCTTTATGCTTGAGAACGAGCCAGTAGCTTTCAGAGAGGAGACAAAACCATTTTAATGAGTTTGAAATTAAAAACAGGGTTTGAAAATCGGTAGATAATGCCTATTTATTTACATTAAAACATTTACGAGAATAAACGTCTTAATTTTATTATAGTGAACATAAAACAGATATACTGGAAAAGATGCAGATTTGCAGATTCCATTTAATGATGATGACTTGAAAATAAGCAGCATATATTCTGATAGCAAGAGGGTTATAAGAGAACTGTAAGGGGAAGGAATATATTACGTATGTAGTGTGAGTAAATACATAAAATTATAGCAGGCTAAATTCACCGTGCAACTCAGAGGTCTCGCAAACATTACGTTTAAAAGAATTTAACAAACTTTGCAAATTGATGAAATAAACAAACAAATAGGTTTGTTTATAACAAGCATAAAGCATCCACTGGATATTTTTAAACCTTTTTGAAGAAACGCGTTGAAGACGTCATAACCTCACCAAATGTACTTTTTGCAAAGTAAAGACCAGTATTTAGCACCACTTTACTACGATCATCAATGTCTTGTTGCGTATACAAATATTAATCAGTTGCAGGGAAAAAGTTAAACCTGAAAAAAGATATTTGAAACATTCGTTGAATGTAATATTTAACTGAACAGTTCACCTACACATTACACAAGCAAGAGCGAAAATATTTCGAGATAAAGAGTTTAAGTAAATCACTTGACTAACTAGTGGCAAGCAGACGTTGGTAACATTCAAGCACATTAAAGGTAACATAAGATTTAACTATATTTTGACAATTATATGTATATTCTTAAAATGCGCATGGGCTAAATATCCAAAAGCGAAAAGAAGATAGCATATATGATACCTTTAGGAAAATGATAAAAGAGTGAAAACCTGAAAAGATACAGTTTGAAGAGGGAAATGATTTTTACAACAGTTAAGTTAAGGATTTGCTGGTAAAGAAACCATCAAATTTGTTTAGCTATTCAGATAAATTTAGCTGTGAATAACTGAAAACTTAACAGGGATATAAATTCTAGACAGCGTGACAAGAAGGCTTCTATGTAGATTATCATATTGCAGGATCAATTAAAGAAGCAGTCAAAAGAGGTAATATTACAAAATGAGATTGGTTCAACCTGCGTCTCGAACAGCTGAAAAAAATACAGTGTTAAAACTTTCAACACTTATTCCCCATCCACTTGCTAGACCTAATGCAAAATTTGCACTAGACAAAAATAATAGTTGATGTAGTCGGAAATAATGCAGTGACTGTTATATTCTTTTCTTTAAGCACTTGCTTGACTCTATTATGTTTCAACCTTTCGATAGATTTGCTTCACTGTTTTTTCCCCTGAAATCTCTATCCAGTTGTGTTAGATGCCAACCTAACTGCACTTTGTGGTTTCATCCAGCTGTACTTGCAATGCAGATTTTCTTCATTTGGGTCTGTTTTAAATTACTATATCTGCTTATGATACATTTTAACATCATATATCATGGATTAGACATCCGACATGACAGTTTCTAACAGTTCGAGTTTTGTTACTTTTAAGTTTTCGGTGGAAGCCCTCAATTGTTTTCTTGGTCTATCTTGCCAGTTCAAGAAACGTCTCATTAGTATCTCCTTGAGTAGCGTTATTTATTATCTTTCCAAACAAGGTATTTTTTTTTAACTGATAATTATATCCTATCTCAATGCCATTCTTGCTGTGTTCTGATGGAACATCCTCAATAGGTAACACCCATTTATCGGCTTGTTTTTGTCTAACCTAATTTAATCAACTATTCCTTTCAAGCCCGACTGTTATATTACTGCTAGCAATAATGTTCTGTCGCCCTATCTCGAAATTGGAATATGTTTCATTATACAGTACTTTGTTTTATTGAAAAATTATTTATTTCCAATTCATATTTTAATTCTTTCTTTCTACGGCCTTCATTTATGTCTTTCTTGAATAAGAAGTGAATTTGAGATGAAACACTAACATATTTACAAAGAGTAAGATTTTCAAAGTGATTTTCATAGTGACCTAGACATTAATCAGAAACAAAATGGCTAGCAAGATTTACAACACCTTCAACATAAACTTGATTTTGTGCATCTATTAAATAATTATCATTACACAAATGATTTTCAACAAAATTATCTCAACAAACACGTAAAGGTGCAAACAGGAACTGCATATTGCAAATATAACATACAGAGAGATAATTATAGGTTACCGCATTTGTATGGGAAAATATGAACTAGTTTTTCGGGAAATACTGCAGTATTTTTCAGAAAAAACAAGTTCATATTTTCCCATACAAATGCAGAAACCTTTTTATTAAATGCTGATTTTGTTTAAGCAGCTGACGCATAATAATAAAAATATTACAAGAAACAATGTAATTGAATTTATGCTTTATTCCAAAATAAATTCACAACTGTAGATCCATCAATACACAATAACAGTATTCATGCGCACATAGCTCCGACAAGCGACCTTTTAACTTAGTCGTGCGCTCTACATCAGTTTAAAAAAGAATTGACGTTTTGATCTACTTAAAATTGAAATTCAGAATCATATTGTGAATGAATGCACATGGATTTTGTTTCTATGTTGATAAATATGTGCATAAATGTAAGCATATGTATTACCATTCTTATTATCAGCTAAAGCAAACATGTTTATGCCCTGTCACTTGTATCTTGCTGTTGAAAGGACCCCGGCTATGACCTGTATCATACATCGTGTCTTCTGTCGCTAGCCTAACATTGTATCAAAATAGTTACAAGGGGAAAATTGAAAAAAGCTTTTGTGTGACACTCCATTTACCCAGCGGAAATAATGCTTTTTCGTCGTCTTGGCATATTGGCTCTGAGGCTTTTAGTTTCCTACCAAAACCCTCAATTTCATTTTTTTCTCGAATATAGTATTTTGACAAACTTGTAAAACGGTACGTCTCTGATAGATATGCAATAGCCTTTGGCCTCAAGATGCTTTTCTATGCTATATTTTTTTAGACTCTAGAGAGCACTCGTCATAGTCTTAACCATTCTATTTGCGAAAATATATGAATATTCTCCTAATAATTGTTTTAATGATCATAACGGTATTTTCAATTACTGCGTCTCTCACGTTTGTTGTTGACACTGCGAATATCGCGTTGCGAATATCACGTTCATTCGCTTGCTTGTTTGAAAGTTTCTTTTCTTACTCAATGAACTCGTCCACATCGTTAAGTATATCATCTATACTTTCAAATGGATGATACAGCTGCTTTAGTTCATTCACCAACAAATTTAATCAACAAAAACTTAAAGCGTCTACTACACGAGTGTACATAGTTTGTTTACAAAATAGTTTCTACTTCACTGTATTAGCTTTAGGCACACGTGTCGCGCACGTGCGTGCAATATAAAGCTGTTCAGTATCGCAAAATATTGCACAATTCTGACAAATGTAAAGTTACAGGAGACAAAAATGAGAATATAATAATTGGTAATACATGAACGGAAAAACAGGAGACAAAAATGAGAATATAATAATTGGTAATACATGAACGGAAAAATAGTTGGAGAAGATGGACGCAAAATCAATAATATCTATGAAACATTTGGCAGATGTTATACTTTACACTTTGAATTCACTGGTCAGCATGATTCCTTCCAATTAACAACATAGGCAGTTTACAGAAAAAAGTAAAAGATGACTGCGTGACGTCTAATGGTAACAGGCACTTCGCTAAATATTTGCCATTGTGATTATCTCTGACTGCGGTGGGTGCAAGTTTCATAACTTTGAAACATATTAATTTTGAAATGAAGGAAATATATAAAATTGAAAAAGGTTTGATAAATAAAATGTGTATTGGGGCTTTGTAGTTAATGCAGTTCCACAATGACAACACAATTATTACAATAGTTGTCATTTCAAAAGTTTCCGCTTGTTGCATGTTGTCTTACAGGGCACATAGATTAAGCAATACTAATTAAAACCATGCCTTTTCAGTAACGAAGTTAGCAATCAAATTGTAGGATTCAAATTTGAGGATTCATATTTGTTGATATGGTTTGTTCTTTCGCTTTCGGTTGACACTTTTCACAGATCTTTTTATGTTTTCACTGGTTTTTATATGTACACTCTCTGACCTGTGGAAAAGGTTTTCTTTTGACCTCGATCAAAAAGGTTGATCTAGACACATTTAATAAAATGATCAACATGAAGTTCGTCTTGATTAATAATGTCAGAAAAATTTAGGCATCTTCGATATAAATCAAATAATAGACACTGAGTAGTTTTGACTTCGTATGCAATTCATCTTTCTGCTTTATTGAAGAAGAACTTATATATCCTGTAGTTTCAATTAATCTGAAGGTTCATATTTTGGTATCTTTGTTTTATACTTTTTATTCATTTATTTGTTCTTATTCTTCCACATTCTGCATTATTTTCCGAAGTATTTTTTTTTGACAAGGTTTATATAGGTGCTGCTTCTGTAAAACTCGTATATATATTTCTTTCGTTTTCATCTGGGTCATGCCTTGAAATTCGTTGTTTCATTAATGCAACTGCTTTTTAATTTTTTTTTAACTCCACGTAAATAATGTTGTATCATGCAACTAACATTTGTACCACATTTAAATAAGGTTCATTTACGTTTCTGATTTTTATTTTTGAATTAAATGGAGACAGAACAAGACAAAAATAAAGAAAAAACAAAGGTAGCAAAGAACCTAAGAAGGCTCATTGTTTAAATTACAAAGATACACGAAGAGTTGAACATGGCTCTTGGACAAATTGAAAGTTATATTATAATAAATATTTGGATAACAATAACAGTAAATTATGCATTTAATCAATAGAATATAGTTTGTTCCTGGTTACTATGATGTTTCTGAAATATTTTGGAGTAATTCGTATATCCCGAACAAGTCTCCCCACCCCCCTCAATTAGGTTTAGTATATAAACGACAAGAACGAAAAATGGAATGTTTAAAATTACTGTTGAATTTTACAAGTCTGAGGTGTGCATGAACCAACTGAAAGATGAAATGATTGCAAACAATGAAGAAATGTTGATGTGAAATGTTTGAAACACAATTTAAAACATTGCATCACTCTGAATAACAGTTACAGTATGACAAACTACGAGCCTAAATTGCTAGAAATCAGTAGTCAGAGACATATATGGACAGATATAGAATCTGAAATATAAGTATACATTCATACAAAATCTACAGAAACCATTTTCTATTCTACTTTGGTAGAGTCTTT
The DNA here is from genome assembly GCA_016617855.1 of Megalonaias nervosa. Classification (NCBI taxonomy): domain Eukaryota; kingdom Metazoa; phylum Mollusca; class Bivalvia; order Unionida; family Unionidae; genus Megalonaias; species Megalonaias nervosa. The sequence continues at coordinate 5,366 of JAECUM010082866.1, read as the reverse complement.
GCCCTTTAATAATATTTGCTTCATACAAGGTTAATGACCATTGAAAGCAATTGCAGATGGGCACAAAAATAAAGACTGGATATCAGTGAAGAAGCACAAGTGTCATTGAATATTTTAAGTCCAAAACTACACTCCAAACATGAATAATTATGGGTTTAACTATGCTTCAACATGCTACACATGAAAGATTCTTTACAGAATTGTCACTGAAATGGCTTATATGCAACTTGTTCGACTTCTGTGATACAAATGGCAATGTTGGAAAATATCGAAAAAAAGAATAAATGCTTATGTATATTATTGTTTGTATGCACATGATGTATGCATGGTGCTAACACAAACACATGATGTATGCATGGTGCTAACACAAACACATGATGCATGCATGGTGCTAACACAAACACATGATGTATGCATGGTGCTAACACAAACACATGATGTATGCATGGTGCTAACACAAACAAAGGCATTTGTTTTAAGAAGCTAGAGAGGTTTCATTACACATATAAAATACATAACTACATATTTGACAAAGTCATTGATTAGCATAACAGTCAATTAATTTTTTTCCCAGAAGTCTTTCTTAATTAATGTTATATTCTGTCTGAAAAGTTCTGCACCCAGGGCTGAGTACATTAGCTTGTTGTAATCTTGACAAAGAGTGCTTAATTAAAAAATATAGGTATCTGACATATTACATGTAACAAAATGTTCAACATCAGCATACCATCCATTTTCAATGACAGCTTTCAGTTTTCCAATCTGCTCACCAAAATAATATGTCCAGCGAATGGTATTAGATATGAGTTCTTCATGTTGCTAGCTAATTAATATTTAGTTTTTAATATAATTATACGTTCTCTGTCTTTGATTCTATATATCCCCATTTGTTAATCTTCTTTTGGACAAATTTTTGTCTTTTGCCATTTTTCTATATTTAGTCAGCCTCTTCCTTACCATTAGAGTCATATAGCTTTCACATATTTGTTTTAGATTTCTACATAATTGTCACAAGTCAATTGATATTCAGTTACTATCCTTATTCGTATAGTTTCCTTGAACTTGCACAATCAATATTCACGCTCTTGTATGTAATATGTATGTACATCTGTAATTATTTTTAAAAATCCTCATAAAACTAAAACACACACACACACACACACACACACACACACACACACACACACACACACACACACATATATATATATATATATATATATATATATATATATATATATATATATATATATATATATATATATATATATATATATATATATATATATATTGTAGTCATCCTGTGGATATCATTATTTTAGGTTGGATTAATAAAAAATAGACATGAGTGAACATGACAAACCTAATTCCTTATGCCATCTTTTTAAACGTACCCTAGGAATTGAATTTATATCAAAACTTGCTTCCTTGTGCTCATGTTCTATTCAATATGAACAGTTTTTGGTTACTTAAATAATGGGATATTTGGTAGAAAAATAGAATATACATTTCCTTGGTTACGATATCATTACACCGATGAAATAAAGAGCTATCTCTCCATTAAGACACAGATGGTAACAGGCCATATGACTTACCTTCACCGCTTAGTACTTGGATATATCATTAAGTATGTGGCATCTCTCTGTTAAGACACAGATAGTAATAGGCCATACGATATACTTTCACCACTTTGAACTCGGATCTATCATTAAGTATGTGCTATCTCTCTCTGCAACATCACCATCATACAGGCATACGCCCCAACATCAGACTATGATGACGCAGATGTGAAAGACTTCTATAACCAAACAAGAATAAAGTTCGATCACGAGAAACTGAAGGATCCAGAAGTAGCAGAAGCCTTCCAAGCAAAGATTGGTGGGAAATTTGCACCGCTCACCATCCTCGACGCTGACGATACAGACATGGACACGTTGATTACCACCTTTAATACAGCAACGACCGAAACAGCCAGCGAGATCCTTGGTAGACATCGCCCAGTCAAGAAGCCCTGGGTCACAGCTGAGGTCCTGAACCTGTGTGACAAGAGGAGGGAGCTGAAGAAGAAGAAGAATGATACAGAAGTGGCAGAGCAGTATAAGGCAGTCAAGCGGGAAGTAAAGAAAAACATGAAAAAAGCAAAAGAGAACTGGATAGAAGAACAGTCCAAAGACACTGAGGGAAACTTGAAAAGGAACAACAGCAAGAAAGCGTACCAGCTGGTCAAAGATCTAACAAGCAGAAAGCAACGGCGAGTTACCTCCTTACAGGACAAAGCCGGAAACTGCCTCACAGAAGAAAAAGACATTCTGAAAGATGGACAGAGTACTGCGCAGAACTTTACAACCACCAACCCATAATAGATCCAGAGGTACTGAACGTCCCTCCAGCAACTAACAACGACAACCACGCTATCCTACGGGACGAAGTAGAAGCAGCAGTGAGATCGTTGAAAAAGAGGAAGTCGGCAGGAGTGGACAATATCCCAGCAGAACTGGTCCAAGCAGGGGGAGAAGCAATGATTAGCGCCCTCACAAACAGATGCAACAAGATCTGGCTAACAGGAGAATGGCCATCGCCGTGGACACAATCACTGATCATCACCCTCCCCAAGAAAGGCAATTTACATCAGTGTCAAAACCACCGTACAATCAGTCTTAAAAACCATCCAAGCAAAGTCATGTTGAGGATACTGCTAAACAGACTAAAGCCATAGGCTGGAAAGATCATTGCCGAGGAGCAGGCAGGTTTCAGAGCAGGGCGCAGCACAACAGAGCAGATCTTCAACCTCAGGATTTTGTGTGAGAAGTACCTCCAACACCAGCAAGATCTGTACCATGTCTTCGTGGATTTCAAGAAGGCATTTGACAGGGTATGGCATGCAGCCTTGTGGGCGACCATGAGACTACAACATCAATGCCAACCTCATCACAGTAATAGAGCACCTGTATGACAAGGCCACCAGTGCAGTATACTTCAACGGCAGCATAGGGGACTGGCTCAGAACGACAGTCGGAGTCAGACAAGGCTGTCTGCTCTCTCCCACACTATTCAACATCTTTCTGGAGAGAATCATGGCTGACGCGCTTGAAAAGCATGAAGGGACAGTCAGAATCGGAGGCAGAACAGTCACCAACTTACGTTTTGCCGACGACATCGATGGACTAGCAGGAAATGAACAAGAAATAGCTAGCTTAGTAGAGAGCCTCGACAAAACCTCCGCTGCCCACGGCATGGAAATCAGTGCAGAGAAGACCAAACTGATGACCAACAACACCAAGGGCATCAGTACTGACATCAGGGTCCAAGGTACGAAGCTAGAAACAGTCCACAGCTTCAAGTATTTGGGGGAATTGTAACAGATGAAGGATCAAAGCCTGAAGTACTCTCCAGGATTGCACAGACAACAGCAGCGCTGACAAAACTGAAGCCCATCTGGAACGACAAGAACATCGCACTCAATTCAAAGGTCAGACTGATGCACTCACTGGTTATCTTCATATTTCTCTACGCCTGTGAATCATGGACCATAACAGCTGACTTAGAGAAAAGGATTCAAACCACAGAGATGAGATGCTTCCGAAAGATCCTCGGCGTCTCATGCAAAGATCGTGTCACCAATGAAGAAATACGGCAAAGGATCAGACAAGCCATTGGGCCTCACGAAGACCTCTTGAGCACAGTGAAAAAACGTAAACTGCAGTGGTATGGGCATGTCTCACGATCATCAGGACTTGCCAAGACAATCCTGCAGGGCACTGTACAAGGAAGAAGAAAGAGAGGCAGACAGAGAAAGAGGTGGGAAGACAACATTCGAGAGTGGACAGGCTTGACATTGAGCGACTCAATGAGAAAGACGGAAAATCGAGAGGAATGGAGGAAGCTGATTGTTCGGTCTTGTGTGGTGCCCCAATGGTCTACCAGACTATGTGACGGATGATGATGATGATGATCTCTCTGTTAAGACACAGATGGTAGCAGGCCATATGATTTGCATCTACCGCTTAGTACTTGGATCTATCATTAAGTATACGCTATCTCTCTGTTATGACACAGACGGTAATAGGCCATACGACTGACCTTCACTATGTACTTGGACCTATCATTAAGTAGCTCCAGAAACATATAGAATTATGTGTTTTGTCTCTAGTAGGTGAAACAAAATTTGTTATGGTTGGCAAAATTTGAAGAATAATAAAGAAATAAAGGAAACATATGGAACTTACAGAGCATACGCACGACTCCAAAAATGAAGAAATTATTAGACCACAAAAATACTGGATAAAATTCATCCCACCTCTTCATAAAAAAAAGAAAATAAAGTAAAACAAAAGGTAACCAAACAAGGAAATCAACAAATCTGAAAAGAGACGGTTTTCCTCCTCCAATACCGGATCGCCCCCACCACAAAAAGAAAAGAAAACAGTACGAGCTTTTGTAGAACCAAACTTTGTGAGTACTCATACCACCCTAATTTGGATTGTAATGAACCGTAAACAACGCCATGCTGTAGCATCTCGTGTAACCAGTCTACCAAAGGTGCACATGTGCATATAATAAGTAGAACTACAAGAAAACTATCATATACAAGGTAATAAAAACCCTATTTGTTATTCTTCCAGTTATACATGTACTATACCAGGAGTATTTCTTTGAAATGTGTTACCTCCTAATACGCAATTAGATCTTAACTGCATACTGTTCTTGAAAAAATAGTAAAGAGCACTGCAGATTATATCATTGTAATACGTCAAGACTGTTGGCACATCAGCTCATTTAAGGCTATTGATATATCAGTATATTCAATACTGGAATTCATTCGGAACACTCTATACGTTTGGATTTGCAACAGAACTTTTAAATCCTTGAACGATACACCGCATCCAGAGAATGCACCAAAGTACCTCTAAGAAGTTAGTACACCCCCCCCAAAACAACAATAACAAGAACAAAAACAGCAACAAAAAAACCCCAACAAAAATAAACAGCTTCCATCCCCCGAAAGCCCCAAACATGCAAATGATTTGACCAAAGTTTGAGTACATTCTGTTAAAGATATAACCAAACTTGATTTTTGTGTTATATTAAAGATATAGCATGTGTCTGGTCTTTGAATTGTTAACCAGAAATGCAGAAATTAAAGGAATTAAGAAATGCGATGAAACTTTACACATATGTCTTCTTCACAGGCACTTGATTCCAGGATAAACTGATGTGTACACTCACCAATTAACGATTAATTAATTGGTGAGTGCACACATTAGTTTATCCCGGAATCAAGTGCCTGTGCGTAATTAGTAATTCTTAACATAGATTTTTTCATAATGATTATTATTTTCTTGTCCGCTGTGTGTGTGTGTGTGTGT
>JAECUM010082860.1:0-16471 GCA_016617855.1 Megalonaias nervosa | reverse complement strand
ATTAGATCTTTAGAAATAAGAAATATATGGAATGATTGTAGCGAATCTATCTATCGCATGATAACCATATGAGAGAAAAAGATAACCGTGTTGAAAGAATTGTAAAGACCAGTACGTCTTGCTAAATATAAGTATTATTTATTGAGACGATATGGATATCGAATAGGAAACGGATTTTTCTTCTCTATAAAAATGTTTTGGTATGGGCGAAGTTTAGGATAGTCACGTGATATTTTACAGGTAATAATATCGATTAGGGCCCTTCAAGTGTCACGACATAGAAGCAACACAAAGAAACAAATATTTGCATCCTACATTACCCAGCTCAGTTTGCGGTTTACATTGCTCTCTAATAACATAATATATAATCAATCACTAACAAGCATGAACAGTGACTGCTATATAAAATAAGGACACAAATAATCTCTCTTGTCTGGATTTCAACGGACGTTGTTGTTATTTCATAACTCTTGTTAATGATAGGTTCCATTTGATATCATTCTTTGAAAGCAGTCTTAGACAATCTAAGGAACAAATCTATGGCAAAATGATAATGGCCAGGATTTAATAAGTAGCCGAGGCTGTAATGTTAATAAAGAAATCGAACGTAATATAAAGCTCAATACTGTCATTTATTTGAAATCAAGTCAAGCACAGTCGCTGCGTTACCAAGTGTTGCTCTTATACCTGTAAAGCTACGCAACCGTAACGATTATCTGATGGCTAATAATTCTCTCGATATGGCGTTTTTATACGTATGTCGGTGAGTTTAATTATCATTTTACAGCGTCTTACCAAGACAATAGAAAGTTCCAGATTGTATTGTTATGGTTTTGAACATTGACACAAATTTAAAATATAAAAAATAGTAATTAGTTCCATTGCAATCCTTTGGAGATATGCAGATCGCGAATAGGTTCTATCACTTGTATGTAAAATATATATTATTTCCTTAAATTAATATGCATTTGCTCTTGCAATCCTTGCAAAGAATTCGTTCGATAATGTACAGTGAAGAATATAATAATGTCTCTAAAGTTTTGAGAAGGATTGGGGATATAGAAACTTTAAAACTAATGGAAAAGATCCGAAAGACATTGAACATTGTTTTACTTCGTTGTATTTTAATGCACATTAATGATACCTTGAGAAGTTTTTTTATTGAGAAGCTGCATTTTAAAGCACTTTCTTAAAATATATATTATAGCATGGAAGGAACAAATCTATGAGAAAAGTAAAACATGGTGGAATTTGTACGTAGCAAAAGGCTGCAATGTTAATGACGAAATGATAACACGTAAGACTAGCCATTCATGTGACAGTTATTTGACATAAAATATTGCACAGTCCCATTGTTGCTAGGTGTAGCCCTCTTACCTGTGAAGCCACGCAACCCTATCAGTTATCAAGTTGTTAGTAAGCTATACAGAAGGGGTGATTGTATGCATGATAGTGAACATAATTATCATTTTAATACGTTTTACCTCTATGAGAATGGGCGAATTTTGATGATTATGGTTTTGAAAAGTGTAAGCAGTTTAGGATAAGAAACTATACTTTTCAGTTCAAATGGAATACTGAGGAGATTTGTAGATTGCGTATGAGTTCGACGTTTGAAGCATATATGCAATAATAATTATAGAATATGTCAAGAGAATACTTTAAATCGCAAGAAAACAAAATGAGATCGAACCAAAAGGTAATGTTACAAAAGTCTTTCGAGAAAGGTCTTTCTTACAAGAACATAAATAAGTTTAATAGATGAAAATAGATTTCAAGAGTTACTAGGGTTATTAATGGATAGAGCAGAAAATATATATTTTTTGTCGATAGCAACTACATCCTCTAAAGGGATGGACGCGCGGGGCACACAATGATCGTCATGAACAAGAGTGAGAAAGAAGTAACGTTACAGATGCACTAGGAACAGCACCTGTAAGATAGGAAAAAACGTATAATTGTACTGTATTGTGGATGCTTACGAAATTTGGGATGATAATGAATGGAAGAAAAATATAGAAGACAAGGTGCAAGTGACTAATTGAATATATACATCAAACATTTAGTATGATGCAGAAATGTGAAACTATATTTCAAATCAACAACATATTCACAACATCTCAACATGTCGCGTATTTGTAAACTCTAATCAACGAACCCATTTTGGCGGTTTTATATTTACAAATATGGAATATTTTGAATCAATGTGACGAATCTACGTAGCCCATGGTAACTAATGCGAAAGGTAAAGTTTACAAAGAGTACCGTGTTGGGAACATTTTTGGAATAAACGTGAATTAGAATAAAATATTTAATTGATCAGTAAAGGTCTTTATACATTCTGAAGGAAGGTATTAATGATTCAGAATCTCTGTATATCGGATATGAAATGAAGTCTAGTTTTCGATATAAAAGTGTTTACTATGAGCGACCTTTACAATAATTCACATTAGATTTTACAGGTAATACTAGACTAGAAAGTCTTAACGTTTTATATAGAAGAATGCCGTAGAGACAAATGTGTGCATGTTGCATTATAATACCCTAACAAGGGTCCACGTTCCTTTCCTGTTTTCCCATTGAAGGAGTTGCCTTATTTCAAGAATCTTAACATTGACAACGTTGTTTTCTTGTGATACTTCCTTTCAAAACATTCACTAGCAAAGTATATTGAAATAAACCATCGTTCCATAAAAGTAGAATGTGCAAAAGGGAGAATGATCTTAGAGACTGTAACGTTCATGAGGAAAAGCTATAGTGTCGTAATATAATATAACACTAACAAGCATGAGTAGGGATATTTATATAAACAACGACTCAGATAAGCCCTCTTGTCTGGATTCCACCTGACATTGTTGCTCTTTTCAGAACTCTTATTGATGGGACTGCATTTGGTGTCATTGTTTGAAAGACATCTTAGACCATGGATAGAACGAATCTAGGGGGGAAAAAAAATGTCCAGGATTTAGAGTGTGGACCGGGGATGTAATGTTAAGGACGAAAGAATGCATCGTAAATAATCCTCAATATTTGCATGTATTTGAAATCAAGTCACGCACAGTCCCTTCTTTGGGAAGTGTAGCTCTCATACGTGTAAAGTCACGCAGCCGTATCGTTTATCTTATGGTTTACAATCCTTTCAATTTGCACTTTTTGTATGTATCTCAGTGAGCTTAATTATCATTTAAATGCGGCTTGCCAAGAAAATGGGTCCATATTTTATTGTTATTGTTTTAAAAACTGCCTCTAACAGCGAATCTACGTATCTCATTACAACCAATTATGAAAGAAAAAGATCAATCTGCTAAGAGCATGTTTGAAATAGACGCGATTTGGAAGAAAATATTGTAATTGGGCAATAAAGGCCATCTCTCCTTGCCAAATTTTGTAGTTAGGGGCTCTCCTGTGAATGATGAAAAGCTTTAGTGTCTTGTTAAACTGTATGTATAGAAAGGTTCAAATAGTTACTGCTGTATTTAATGAGCGCACAAGACACGGAAGTTTTGTATCCCATGGTAACAGTATGCAGTCATACGCTCGTCTCAGGTCATGCGTTATGTTGGTTTTGTACATAGTTCAGAAATTAATACCCACATTTGGGGTAATAGAATCCTTTACTTATCATCGTTAAATTAATACTTTCTGGTTTACTATTTTGTGAAGGGATTTATAACGGACAAGAACATAAACACGTTAGACGAAATATATGTTCAAATGTGTCAGTTTTATCCATGTCTCAAACGCTAACGAAGGAAAGATAAAGGGTAATGCAGCTCCTGTATAAAGGAATAGCGAATAAGTTCGGAATTTCAAACATATCATTAATACGTACTATACAATACATTAGGTATACACATTATTTCTATTTCAGAATGTAATGTTACAAAATGCCTTTGGCGAAAACCTTTTCTGATGTGAAAATCAATTTAATACATTAAAACAGGTTTAGGCAGTGACGAGGCTCAGAATTAAAAGGGATAAAAAAGATTGTTAAACGCAACGGTAAGCACATCAATTGAGAGGAAGGACGCGCTGGAGTATTAGTATCGTTTTGTACAAGAGTGTGAAAAGATAAATTCATAAATGATATTTTAGTCATCTTGGTTGTATATTCAATGCTTAGAAAATTTCGAATATAAATGAACATAAATAGAAAGAGAGAAGTAAAGAATGACATATCAAAAAGAGTGCATGGATTAAAAAATAGTGTTGATATATGAAATTATATTAAAAACCAGCGACATATCCGGGGAACAACAATATGTCTGGCATTTGTAAATTCTAATCATCATAAAATCTCGAGGTCATTTAGATCTTTAGAAATAAGAAATATATGGAATCATTGTAGCGAATCTATCTATCGCATGACAACCAATATGAGAGAAAAAAATAACCGTGTCGAAAGAATTTTTGAAACAGACGCAGATTAAATTTAAATATTGCAATTGAGCAATAAAGCCCTGTACGTCTATCAAAATATAAGTATTCTTTATTGAGACGATATGGATATCGAAGAGGAAACGGATTTCTCTTCTCTATAAAAATGTTTTGGCATTGGCGACGTTTATGATAGTCACATGATATTTTACATGTAATAATATCGATTAGCCCCCTTCAAGTTTCACGACATAGAAGCGACACAAAGAAACAAATATTTGCATCCTACATTACCCAGCTCAATTCACGGTTTACATTGCTCTCTAATAATAAAATATATAATCAATCACTAACAAACATGAACAGTGACTGCTATATAAAATAAGGACACAAATAATCTCTCTTGGCTGGATTTCAATGGATGTTGTTGCTATTTCATAACTCTTGTTAATTATAGGTTCCATTTGATATCATTCTTTGAAAGCAATCTTAGACAATCAAAGGAACAAATCTATGGCAAAATGATAATGGCCAGGATTTAATAAGTAGCCGAGGCTGTAATGTTAATAAAGAAATCGAACGTAATATAAAGCTCAATACTGTCATTTATTTGAAATCAAGTCAAGCACAGTCGCTGCGTTACCAAGTGTTGCTCTTATACCTGTAAAGCTACGCAACCGTAACGATTATGTGATGGTTAATAATTCTTTCGATATGGCGTTTTTATACGTATGTCGGTGAGTTTAATTATCATTTTACAGCGTCTTACCAAGACAATAGAAAGTTCCAGATTGTATTGTTATGGTTTTGAACATTGACACAAATTTAAAATATAAAATATAGTAATTAGTTCCATTGCAATCCTTTGGAGATATGCAGATCGCGAATAGGTTCTATCACTTGTATGTGAAATATACATTATTTCCTTAAATTAATTTGCATTTGCTCTTGCAATCCTTGCAAAGAATTCGTTCGATAATGTACAGTGAAGAATATAATAATGTCTCTAAAGTTTTGAGAAGGATTGGGGATATAGAAACTTTAAAACTAATGGAAAAGATCCGAAAGACATTGAACATTATTTTACTTCGTTGTTTTTTAATGCACATTAATGATACCTTGAGAAGTTTTTTTATTGAGAAGCTGCATTTTAAAGCACTTTCTTAAAATATATATTTTATATTTACAAATATGGAATATTCTGAATCAATGTGACGAATCTACGTAGCCCATGGTAACTAATGCGAAAATAAAGTTTACAAAGAGTACCGTGTTGGGAGCATTTTTGGAATAAACGTGAATTAGAATAAAATATTTAATTGATCAGTAAAGGTCTTTATACATTCTGAAGGAAGGTATTAATGATTCAAAATCTCTGTATATCGAATATGAAATGAATTCTAGTTTTCGATATAAAAGTGTTTACTATGAGCGACCTTTACAATAATTCACATTAGATTTTACAGGTAATACTAGACTAGAAAGTCTTAACGTTTTATATAGAAAAATGCTGTAGAGACAAATGTGTGCATGTTGCATTATGCTACCCTAACAAGGGTCCACGTTCCTTTAATCTTTTTCCATTGAAGGAGTTGCCTTATTTCAAGAATCTTAACATTGAGAACGTTGGCTTTTTGGGACACTTGCTTTCGAACCAGTCACTAGCAAAGTATATTGAAATAAATCATCGTTCCATAAAAGTAGAATGTGCAAAAGGGAGAATGATCTTAGAGACTGTAACGTTCATGAGGAAAAGCTATAGTGTCGTAATATAATATAACACTAACAGGCATGAGTAGGGATATTTATATAAAACAACGACTCAGATAAGCCTTCTTGTCTGGATTTCACCTGACAATATTGTTGCTATTTTCAGAACTCTTATTGATGGGACTGCATTTGGTGTCATTGTTTGAAAGACATCTTAGACCATGGATAGAACGAATCTAGGGGGAAAACAAAATGTCCAGGATTTAGAGTGTGGACCGGGGATGTAATGTTAAGGAAGAAAGGATGCATCGTAAACAATCCTCAATATTTTCATGTATTTGAAATCAAGACACGCACAGTCCCTTCTTTGGGAAGTGTAGCTCTCATACGTGTAAAGTCACGCAGCCGTATCGTTTATCTTATGGTTTACAATCCTTTCAATTTGCACTTTTTGTATGTATCTCAGTGAGCTTAATTATCATTTAAATGCGGCTTGCCAAGAAAATGGGTCCATATTTTATTGTTATTGTTTTAAAAATTGCCTCTAACAGCGAATCTACGTATCTCATTACAACCAATTATGAAAGAAAAAGATCAACCTGCTAAGAGCATGTTTGAAATAGACGCAATTTGGAAGAAAATATTGTAATTGGGCAATAAAGGCCATCTCTCCTTGCCAAATTATGTAGTTAGGGGCTCTCCTGTAAATGAGGAAAAGCTTTAGTGTCTTGTTTAACTGTATGTTCAGAAGGGTTCAAATTTTTACTGCTGTATTTAATGAGCACACAAGACACGGAAGTTTTGCATCCCATGGTAACAGTATGCAATCACACGCTCGTCTCAGGTCATGCGTTATGTTGGTTTTGTACATAGTTCAGAAATTAATACCCACATTTGGGGTAATAAAATTCTTTACTTATCATCGTTAAATTAATACTTTCTGGTTTACTATTTTGTGAAGGGATTTATAACGGACAAGAACATAAACACGTTAGACGAAATATATGTTCAAAGGCATCTGTTTTATCCACGTCTCAAACGCTAACGAAGGAAAGATAAAGGGTAATGCAGCTCCTGTATAAAGGAATAGCGAATAAGTTCGGAATTTCAAACATATCATTAATACGTACTATACAATACATTAGGTATACACATTATTTCTATTTCAGAATGTAATGTTACAAAATGTCTTTGGCGAAAACCTTTTCTGATGTGAAAATCAATTTAATACATTAAAACAGGTTTAGGCAGTGACGAGGCTCAGAATTAAAAGGGATAGCAAAGATTGTTATACGCAACGGTAAGCACATCAGTTGAGAGGAAGGACGCGCTGGAGTATTAGTATCGTTTTGTACAAGAGTGTGAAAAGATAAATTCATAAATGATATTTTAGTCATCTGGTTGTATATTCAATGCTTAGAAAATTTCGAATATAAATGAACATAAATAGAAAGAGAGAAGTAAAGAATGACATATCAAAAAGAGTACATGGATTAAAAAATAGTGTTGATATATGAAATTATATTAAAAACCAGCGACATATCCGGGAAAGAACAATATGTCTGGCATTTGTAAATTCTAATCATCATAAAATCTCGTGGCCATTTTGATCTTTAGAAATAAGAAATATATGGAATCATTGTAGCGAATCTACGTATCCCACGACAACCAATATGAGAGAAAAAGATAACCGTGTCGAAAGAATTTTTGAAACAGACGCATATTAAAATTAAATATTGCAATTGAGCAATAAAGCCCAGTACGCCTTGCTAAATATAAGTTTTAGTTTTTGAGACGATATGGATATCGAATAGGAAGCGGATTTCTCTTCTCTATAAAAATGTTTTGGTATGGGTGACGTTTACGATAGTCACATGATATTTTACATGTAATAATATCGATTAGGGCCCTTCAAGTTTCACGACATAGACGCGACACAAAGAAACAAATATTTGCATCCTACATTACCCAGCTCAATTCACGGTTTACATTGCTCTCTAATAATAAAATGTATAATCGATCACTAACAAGCATGAACAGTGACTGCTATATAAAATAAGGACACAAATAATCTCTCTTGTCTAGATTTCAATGGACGTTGTTGCTATTTCATAACTCTTGTTAATGATAGGTTCCATTTGATATCATTCTTTGAAAGCAATCTTAGACAATCAAAGGAACAAATCTATGGCAAAATGATAATGGCCAGGATTTAATAAGTAGCCGAGGCTGTAATGTTAATAAAGATATCGAACGTAATACAAAACTCAATACTGTCATTTATTTGAAATCAAGTCAAGCACAGTCGCTGCGTTACCAAGTGTTGCTCTTATACCTGTAAAGCTACGCAACCGTAACGGTTATCTGTTGGTTAATAATTCTTTCGATATGGCGTTTTTATACGTATGTCGGTGAGTTTAATTATCATTTTACAGCGTCTTACCAAGACAATAGAAAGTTCCAGATTGTATTGTTATGGTTTTGAACATTGACACAAATTTAAAATATAAAAAATAGTAATTAGTTCCATTGCAATCGTTTGGAGATATGCAGAACCCGAATAGGTTCTATCACTTGTATGTAAAATATACATTATTTCCTTAAATTAATTTGCATTTGCTCTTGCAATCCTTGCAAAGAATTCGTTCGATAATGTACAGTGAAGAATATAATAATGTCTCTAAAGTTTTGAGAAGGATTGGGGATATAGAAACTTTAAAACTAATGGAAAAGATCCGAAAGACATTGAACATTGTTTTACTTCGTTGTATTTTAATGCACATTAATGATACCTTGAGAAGTTTTTTTATTGAGAAGCTGCATTTTAAAGCACTTTCTTAAAATATATATTATAGCATGGAAGGAACAAATCTATGAGAAAGTAAAACATGGTGGAATTTGTACGCAGCAAAAGGCTGCAATGTTAATGACGAAAACATAACACGTAAGACTAGCTATACATGTGACAGTTATTTGACATAAAATATTGCACAGTCCCATTGTTGCTAGGTGTAGCCCTCTTACCTGTGAAGTCACGCAACCCTATCAGTTATCAAGTTGTTTGTAAGCTATACAGCTGTACAGAAGGGGTGTTTGTATGCATGATAGTGAACATAATTATCATTTTAATACGTTTTACCTCTATGAGAATGGGCGAATTTTGATTATTATAGTTTTGAAAAGCGTAAGCAGTTTAGGATAAGAAACTATACTTCTCAGTTCAAATGGAATACTGAGGAGATTTGTAGATTGCGTATGAGTTCGACGTTTGAAGTATATATGCAATAATAATTATAGAATGTATCAAGGGAATACTTTAAATCGCAAGAAAACAAAATGAGATCGAACCAAAAGGTAATGTTACAAAAGTCTTTCGAGAAAGGTCTTTCTTACAAGAACATAAATAAGTTTAATAGATGAAAATAGATTTCAAGAGTTACTAGGGTTATTAATGGAAAGGGCAGAAAATATATATTTTTTGTCGATAGCAACTACATCCTCCAAAGGGATGGACGCGAGGGGCACACAATGATCGTCATGAACAAGATTGAGACAGAAGTAACGGAACAAATGCACTAGTAACAGCACCTGTATGATAGGAAAAACGTACAATTTTATTGTATTGTGGATGCTTACGAAATTTGGGATGATAATGAATGGAAGAAAATATAGAAGTCAAGGTGCAAGTGACTAATTGAATATATACATCAAACATTTAGTATGATGCAGAAATGTGAAACTATATTTCAAATCAACAACATATTCACAACATCACAACATGTCGCGTATTTGTAAACTCTAATCAACGAACCCATTTTGGCGGTTTTATATTTACAAATATGGAATATTTTGAATCAATGTGACGAATCTACGTAGCCCATGGTAACTAATGCGAAAGGAAAAGTTTACATAGAGTACCGTGTTGGGAGCATTTTTGGAATAAACGTGAATTAGAATAAAATATTTAATTGATCAGTAAAGGTCTTTATACATTCTGAAGGAAGGTATTAATGATTCAGAATCTCTGTATATCGGATATGAAATGAAGTCTAGTTTTCGATATAAAAGTGTTTACTATGAGCGACCTTTACAATAATTCACATTAGATTTTACAGGTAATACTAGACTAGAAAGTCTTAACGTTTTATATAGAAGAATGCCGTAGAGACAAATGTGTGCATGTTGCATTATGCTACCCTAACAAGGGTCCACGTTCCTTTCCTCTTTTCCCATTGAAGGAGTTGCCTTATTTCAAGAATCGTAACATTGACAACGTTGTTTTTTTGTGATACTTCCTTTCAAAACATTCACTAGCAAAGTATATTGAAATAAACCATAGTTCCATAAAAGTAGAATGTGCAAAAGGGAGACCGATCTTAGAGACTGTAACGTTCATGAGGAAAAGCTATAGCGTGGTAGTATAATATACCACCAACAAGCATGAATAATTAGATCTATATGAGATAAGGAACCAAAAAAGCTCTCTTGTCTGGATTTCTCCGGACATTGTGTTAATGAGACTGCATTTGATATCATTGTTTGAAAGACATCTTAGACCACGGATAGAACAAATCTAAGGGAAAAAGAAAATGTCCAGGATTTAGAGTGTGTGCCAGGGCTGTAATGTTAAGGAAGAGAGCATTAAACGTAAAACAATCCTCAATATTGTCATGTATTTGAAATCAAGTCATGCACACTCATGAGTAGGGATATTTATATAAAACAACGACTCAGATAAGCCCTTTTGTCTGGATTTCATCTGACATTGTTGCTCTTTTCAGAACTCTTATTGATGGGACTGCATTTGGTGTCATTGTTTGAAAGACATCTTAGACCATGGATAGAACGAATCTAGGGGGAAAACAAAATGTCCAGGATTTAGAGTGTAGACCGGGTATGTAATGTTAAGGAAGAAAGGATGCATCGTAAACAATCCTCAATATTTTCATGTATTTGAAATCAAGTCACGCACAGTCACTTTTTTAGGAAGTGTAGCTCTCATACCTGTAAAGGCACGCAGCCGTAACGTTTATCTTACGGTTTACGATCCTTTCAATTTTCACTTTTTGTATGTATCTCAGTGAGCTTAATTATCATTTGAATGTGGCTTGCGAAGATAATGGGTCCATATTTTATTGTTGTTATTTTAAAAACTGCATCTAACAGCGAATCTACGTATCTCATTACAACCAGTTATGAAAGAAAAAGATCAACCTGCTAAGAGCATGTTTGAAATAGACGCGATTTGGAAGAAAATGTTGTAATTGGGCAATAAAGGCCATCTCTCCTTGCTAAATTATGTAGATAGGGGCTCTCCCATCAATGAGGAAAAGCTTTAGTGTCTTGTTAAAGAGCAGAAAATATATATTTTTTATCGATAGCAGCTACATCATCTAAAGGGATGGACGCCCGG
Organism: Megalonaias nervosa; assembly: GCA_016617855.1. NCBI lineage: Eukaryota > Metazoa > Mollusca > Bivalvia > Unionida > Unionidae > Megalonaias > Megalonaias nervosa. The sequence goes on along the minus strand of JAECUM010082860.1, from coordinate 4,971 downwards.
GGCACACAATGATTGTCATGAACAACACTGAGAAAGAAGTAACGTTACAAATGCACTAGTAACAGCACCTGTAAGATAGGAAAAAACGTATAATTTTACTGAATTGTGGGTGCTTACAAAGTTTGGGATGATAATGAATGGAAGAAAAATATAGAAGAAAAGGTGCAATAGACTAATTGAATATATACATCAAACATTTAGTATGATGCAGAAATGTGAAACTATATTTCAAATCATCGACATATTGAAAACACCACAACCTGTCGGGTATTTGTAAATCCTAATCAACGAATACCTTATGGCGGTTTTATATTTAGAAATATGGAATATTTTGAATCAATGTGAAGAATCTACGTAACCCATGGCAACTAATGCGAAAGGAAAAGATTCCCGTGTAGGGTGTATATTATGAAGAGACGTGAATGAGAGTACAATATTGAACAACAACATTTTTGGAATAAACGTGAATTAGAATAAAATATTTAATTGATCAGTAAAGGTCTTTATACATTCTAAAGGAAGGTATTAATGATTCAGAATCTCTGTATATCGAATATGAAATGAATTCTGGGTTTCGATATAAAAGTGTTTTGTACGAGCGACCTTTCCAATGATGCACTTTAGATTTTACAGGTAATACTATCCTAGAAAGTCTTAAAGTTTAATATAGAGGATTACCATAAAGAAATATGTGAGCATCTTGCATTATCCTACCTTAATAAGGGTACATTCTTCTTTCCTCTTTTCCATTGAAGGAGTTGCCCTATTTCCAGCATCTTAACATTGACAACGTTGGTTTTTCTGACACTTGCTTTCCAAACATTCACTAGCTAAGTACATTGAAATAAATCATCTTTCCATCTGTGTGCCGGAGCTGTAATGTTAAGGACAAAAAGATCAAACGTAAAAGAATCCTCAATATTGTCATGTATTTGAAATCAAGTCATGCACACTCATTACTTTGGCAAGTGTAGCTCTCATACCTGTAAAGTCACGCAACCGTAACGTTTATCTTATGGTTTGCAATCCTTTCAATTTGCTGTGTTTGTATGTATCTCAGTGAGCTTAATTATCATTTTATTGTGGCTTGCCAAGAAAATGGGTCCATATTTTATTGTTATTGTTATAACAACTGCCTCTAACAGCTAATCTACGTGTCTCATGACAACCAATTATGAAAGAAAAAGATTAACGTACCAATACGATGTTTGAAATAGACGCGAATTAGAATTAAATGTTGTAATAAGGCATCTCTCGTTCCTAATTTATGTAGTTAGGGGCTCTCCTGTGAATGAGGAAAAGCTTTAGTGTCTTGGTAAATTGTATGTACAGAAGGGTTCAACAGCTACTCCTTCATTAGATGAGCACACAAGACACGGAAGTTTTGTATCCCATGGTAACAGTCTGCAATCATACGTTCGTCTCAGGTCATGCGTTATGTTGGTTTTGTACATAGTTCAGAAATTAATACCCACATTTGGGGTAATAGAATTCTTTACTCACAATCTTTGAATTAATACATTCTGGTTTACTATTTTGTGAAGGGATTTATAACGGACTAGTACATAAACACGTTAGACGAAATCTATATTCAAAGTTATCTGTTTTATCCATGTCTCAAACGCTAACGAAGTAAAGATAAAGGGTGATGCTGCTCCCGTATAAAGGAATAGCGAATAAGTTCGGAATTTCAAACATATTATTAATACGAACTATACAATTCACTGGGTATACACATTAATTCTATTTCAAAATGTATGTTACAAAATGCCTTTGGCGAAAACCTTTTCTAATACGATAATCAATTTAATACATTAAAACAGGTTTAGGCAGTGACGAGGCTCAGAATTAAAAGGGATACAAAAGATTGTTATACGCAACGGCAACCACATCAGTTGAGAGGAAAGACGCGCTGGAGGGCAAGTATCGTTTTGTACAAGAGTGAGAAGAGATAAATTTAACAAAAGCACTAGTAACAGCCACTGTTATAAATATAAATGATATTTTGGCCATCTGGTTGTCTTTTCAATGCTTACAAAATTTCGAATAGAAATGAACATAAATAGAAAGAGAGAAGTAAAGGATGGCGTGTCAAAAAGAGTACATGGCTTAAAAAATGGTGTAGATATAAGAAATTCTATTAAAAACCAGCGACATCTTCGGAAAACCACAATATTTCTGGTATTTGTAAATTCGCATCATCCAAAAATCTCGTGGTCATTTGGATCTTCAGAAATAAGAAATATATGGAATCAATGTAGCGAATCTACGTATCCCACGACAACCAATATGAGAGGAAACGATAACCGTGTTGAAAGCATTTTTGAAACAGACGCGAGTTAAAATTGAATATTGCAACTGAGCAATAAAGCCCATTACTCCTTGTTAAATATAAGTATTATTTATTGAGACGATATGGATATCTAATAGGAAACGGATTTTTCTGCTCTATAAAAATGTTTTGGTATGGGCAAAGCTTACAATAGTCGCATGATATTTTACATGTAATAATATCGATTAGGGCCCTTCAAGTTTCACGACATAGACGCGACACAAAGAAACAAATATTTCCATCCTACATTACCCAGCCCTATTCACGGTTTACATTGCTCTCTAATAATATAATAAATAATCAATCACTAGCACGCATAAACAGTGACTGCTATATAAAATAATCACTCAAATAATCGCTCTTGTCTGGATATCAACGGACGCTGTTGCTATTTCACAACTCTTGTTAATGATAGGTTCCATTTGATATCATACTTTGAAAACATTCTTAGAGAATCTAAGTAACAAGTCTATGGCAAAATGATAATGGCCAGGATTTATTAAGTGTCCGAGGTTGTAATGTTATTGAAGAAGAAATCGAATGTAATACAAAGATCAATACTGTCATTTATTTCAAGTCAAGTCATACACAGTCCACTCGCTACCAAGTGTTGCTCTTATACCTGTAAAGCCACGCAACCGTAACGATTATCTCATGGTTAATAATTCTTTCGATATGACGTTTTTCGATGTATGTCAGTGAGTTTAATTATCCTTTTACGGCGTCTTACCAAGAAGATAGAAAGTTCCAGATTTTATTGTTATGGTTTTGAAAACTGACACCAATTTAGAATGTAAAACATAGTCATTGGTTCCATTGCAATGCTGTGGAGATATGCAGATCGCGAATAGGTTATATCAATTGTATGTAATATATACATTATTTCCTTAAACTGTATTTGCTTTGGCAAGTCTTGCAAAGAATTCGTTCGATAATGTACAGTGAAGAATATAATAATGTCTCTAAAGTTTTGAGAAGCATTGGGGATATGGAAACTTTGAAACTAATAGAAAAGATTCCGAAAATATTGAACATTGTTTTTCTTAGATGTATTTTAATGCACGTTAATGCTACCTTGAGAAGTCTTTTTAATGAGACGCTGCATTTGGTAGCACTTTCTTAAAAGATATATTATAGCATGGAAGGAACAAATCTATGAGAAAAGTAAAATGTGGTGGAATTTGTACGTAGGCAAAAGCTGCAATGTTAGTTACGAAATGATAAGACGTAAGACTACCCATTTATGTGACAGTTATTTGACATAAAATATTGCACAGTGCCATTGTTGCTAGGTGTAGCCCTCTTACCTGTGAAACCACACAGCCGTATCAGTTATCAAGTGGTTAGCAAGCTATATAGAATTTGTATTTGTATGAGTGCAAGTGAACATAATTATCATTTTAATATGTCTTACCACTAAGAAGATGGTCGCATTTTGATTATTATGGTTTTGAAAAGTAACACCAGTTTAGATAAGAAAAAAGTCTTCTCAATTCAAATGGAATACTGAGGAGATTTGTAGATTGCATATGAGTTTGACGTTTGAAGTATATATGCAATAATAACTATATAATTTGTCAAGGTTATATCTTAAATCTCAAGAAACCAAAATGAGATCGAACCAAAAGGTAATGTTACAAAAGTCTTTCGAGAAAGGTCTTTCATAAAAGAACATGGGAATCTGGAAACTTTGAAACTAATAGCAAAGATTCCGAAAATATTGAACATTGTTTTTCTTAGATGTATTTTAATGCACATTAATGCTACCTTGAGAAGTCTTTTTAATGAGAAGCTCCATTTCATTGCACCTTCTTAAAAGATATATTATGGCATGGAAGGAACAAATCTATGAGAAAAGTAAAACGTGGTGAAATTCGTACATAGGCAAAAGCTGCAATGTTAGTTACGAAATGACACGACGTAAGACTACCCATATATGTGACAGTTATTTGACACAAAATCTTGCACAGTGCCATTGTTGCTAGGTGTAGCCCTCTTACCTGTGAAGCCACGCAACTTTATTAGTTATCAAGTTGTTAGCAAGCTATACAGAATTTGTGTTTGTATGTATGCCAGTGAACATAATTATCATTTTAATATGTCTTACCACTACGAGTATGGTCGAATTTTGATTCTTGTGGTTTTAAAAAGTGTCACCAGTTTAGATAAGAAACTAGTCTTTTCAGTTCAAATTGAATACTGAGCAGATTTGTTGATTGCGTATGAGTTTGACGTTTGAAGTATGTATGCAATAATAACTATATAATTTGTCAAGGTAATACCTTAAATCTCAAGAAAACAAAATGAGATCGAACTAAAAGGTAATGTTAGAAAAGTCGTTGGAGAAAGGTCTTTTCATAAAAGAACATGAATTAGTTTAATAGATTAAAATAGGTTTCAAGAGTTACTAGGGTTATTAATGGAAAGAGCAGAAAATATATATCTTTTATCGAGAGCAACTACATCCTCTAAAGGGATGGATGCGCGGGGCACACACTGATTGTCATGAACACGATTAAAAAAGAAGTAACGTTACAAATGCACTAGTAACAGCACCTGTAAGATAGGAAAAATTGTCGAATTTTTCAGTATTGTGGATGCTTACGAAGTTTGGGATGATAATGAATGGACGAAGAATA
>JAECUM010082858.1:0-14879 GCA_016617855.1 Megalonaias nervosa | reverse complement strand
CAGGAAAAAAATGTTCTCTTAAATTGGATAGCTGAAGGTGCGTATAACAATACATACAGGAGATAAACCAGTTAAGTGTCAAGTGTGTGGTTCAGCAATACGTCACACTTGGATGCATACAGGAGAAAAATCATACAGGTACAAAGTACGAAATAAGTGTTTACTCAGATTTCTCATATTTCAAACATCTTGAAGCCCTCTGCGGGTTCGAGGATGTAGACATGGACAAACTAGGCGGTTGCCTAGGGCGCCCGACTTTAAGGTGCGCCAAAATTAGGCGAAAGTGAATTTTTTTCTGGAAGGGGAGGGGGCAAAGCCATAGCCGGCCCTGGACCACAATTGGAAGATCGCTCGGCTATTTCCGTTACCTACAGAAAAACATTGGACATAGTTGTAGAAATACACATACATTTGATGGGTTTGATGATACGCTTCCGGCACAGTATATGTTCCGACAGAAAAGGCCGACAATATTCCGATTGTGAATGTGTCTCCTTCCGCCGCCAGATTGAGATTTCTTAACAAAAATAGTTCAGAGCATAGTTCTGGAAGATACTCCTTGTGAATTCAAAATGTTCAAACACGTGTTTCCTGTTTTAATACATAATAATTTCGTAACCAACAAAACCGCCATTAACACGCTACTCATGGTACGCGTCTTTGAGATTGTGACTTGACAAATCCAATGCTTGATTTTGTTTTTTTTTTTATATTAATTGTTTTCGAATGGAGACCGACAATTCTACTGGTATAATTTTAACTGATATAAAATGAACTTTTGATATCGCTGGTCACTGTATACTTTTTCAGGAGTTAAAAGCCATTAGAACCGATTCTATTTCTGTAGATTCATTTAACTCTTACTTGACAAACAGACCGCAACCATTAGGCCCATCATTAGAGTCCAAGACGCCACGCTGGCAGAGGGGCTCTGCCGTTGAAATTACTGTAGTATGCCTAACGTTTTGTCAATTGTAGCGCGGGTCCCAAGGCAACCACCTTGTTTTCCTTGCCATAATGGCGGTCCCGTCAGCCAGTGCTACCTTTTATTCCAGTGCTGATATTTAATGTGCGGGTTCCTTAGTAAGTGGTCGTTTATTCTTTTTTTTATTTTTAAAAATGATACGACTGGAGCTGTTAGCTTTAAACCACCACTATATGATGATGATTCTATTTTATTTAGAAAGATATTGCTGTAATCGAGGTTATTCGTCAGAAACTCACAAACGTGGATTCATTTGGCTTGGCCCGCTTTAAGGTATTTTCCCTAAAAGACACAATTTAGTCCAGTAATTCCATAGGCATCTATTGTTAGATAACCAAATAATTTGATCGATTCCTTACAAATGGAGAAGCTAATTATTGATCGGTGATATTAGTTAGTATATCCATTAATAAGGTATGATAATATCTCTCCATTTTCCGGTTTCATTTTCAATTACACACTTCTACATTCTTGTTTCTAACTAGTTACTTTCTATGGATCTGAAACTTAGCTTATCAGAAGATCACGTTGTTGACGAGATACTGATAAATTATAATTCAAATGATATTAAGCAAGGATGTGCCTAGTTAATACTAGACTTTGATGCTGCAATGTACCGTAATTGCTCGTATAGATGTTCGCCCGAATGAGAACAGCGTAGACTCACATGTGCAATAGCTTCATAGAACTAATTATTTCAAAAAACTGTGTAGATCTTGATCTATTGGCGCATTATGCAATGGCACATATTGGTCTACGCTGCTCCCAATTTTGTTTGTTTGATACACGGATAAATACGGCAGATAAAATCAACTACATATCATATTCTACTCTTTTGGTCACTTCACTGTGATGCAGATTGCGTTTGCTAGAAAATTTATCAACCGATTGAAAAATGAGTTGTATATATCATATCCGAGATGATAAACAGTGAACTGACTGGAATAGTAATGGTTACATCTCGTACGTTGGATTTTCGTCTTTTAAATTATAAAATCGGAGATAATAAATCTATACCTATTCTTCTGGGAATATATTCAAAATATTATTTGTGTAAGGCAGGTTATGATATTTTTCAGTCGGTTGATGCATTTTCATGGAAACGTTAGAAAGGCTAAATCATACCGAATCATACATATTTAACATGACTATCCCATTTCCATTTGCTATTTAACCTTGCATCACTCATATTTAATGTGACTAGGCCATTTAACTATACTGTTTAAGTTTGTATCATTCAAATTTAGTCTGATTAGCCCATTTCTATATACTATTTAAGCTTGCATCATTCAAATTTAATGTGACCAGACCAGTTTCATACGCTATTTAAGACTGTAGAGTTTGAATTTCTTTTGTAGTCTTCCAAACTTCCTGATTTCCTTGTGTTGGTTCTTCCGACCTTTAGGGGGTCGAGGCTTTATCTTATTGGGTTGCTGACGCCTCTTATTCATTTTGCAACCTGGGATAGGAATGTTTCGAATACAGGATGTACTTGGAGTTTTGGTGATTTTTGCAGGATGTCTGGCTGATCTACGGTGACAATCTCGCTGTAATAAGCATTCTAAACTCTCCAATTCCAAAAGGAAATGTGTGCATGCGTGCTGTAAGATGCTGTAATCTGAAGAAAAGAGAAGGAAGAATCAAGTGAGTTTAAAACATTTTAAAGTGGTCAATGTCTGACATATTTATCGGTTCATTTTATATGCATATATATGTATGTGTATTCACGTATGTCCTAAAGCTATTGCTGTGGAAATGACTTTATAAATATTCCTTATATGTAATATAAATATTTTTATACAGTTGCAAGACTAACTGGCATAATATCGTCAGTGCGTTTTCTCTGGATAACTGCAAGTGATTGTGAATTATAAAGCTAACGCACCACACATATCAATCTCATTCCATCGATCTATTTATAATTGTCAATCAAATGCATCTTGTCAGCAATCGAATGAGACGACGGATCAATTATCAGCGACCCGTGCAGCCGAGCGTCATCGTTTGCGTATCCGTTGGGAACTCGGAAGCTTCGATGGAATTTACTTCGCTATTTGTTTCCCCGATGTCGCTGAAAATTTGACTATCTACCCAAAATTATCAGTTAAGTATCTGAGTATAGTTTAAAAGGAAACTCTGAAATTTTGCTGAAATTATGTTCATTATCAGTCTGGAAATTGTTGATAGATCAGTCGAGAGTAACCATGACATGTTTATATTTAGTAAAGCTTACTTTCAGATAGATACATTCAGATAGATACATTGAGATGGTGGTGATTTGTAGAATATAGCTCTAAAATTTAGAAGTTTATTAAACTAATTCATGTCTAAAGATCAGAAGGTGGGATCCATAGGCAAGTATAAAGCAAAATAATTAAGTACAATGTATTTTCAACAATATTTAGGGATTTGATGGATTACAATAGCAGAGATAGTTCTGCTCTCTCGTATGCATGGACATATATGCAAAACGTTGCCCTAATTATGTTAATAATTTTCATGAAATTAAAATAATATTCTGAAAAAGCACTAAAAATTGGAGAAAAAATAAAGCTTTTACTGTGTAAATTTGTTTCCATTATAGGTGGTTATGATGTCGAAGGTGCTCAGAGAATCCATGCGAAAAGCTGCCATCCTCACAGACAGCCAGCGAAAGCAGTGGTGCATTCTATTATATTATTGTCAGTAATATATTCTATCAAACTGCTTTCGATAGAAAATCGTATTACTCCTTAATATCATATGAACATGTAATGCTGGTTTGGGAGAGAAAGAGTACCTTGTTTCTTTTTTGCAAGGAATTCTTTGGGGGTGAGAAGATCAGTTTCCTTTACTGAAAACAAAAACCAAACGTTTGAGTGTTAATATATGTCTACCTATCTGTCTGTTTCTTTGTCTATTGATCTCATTATCTCTCTGACGTTTTGTTTATTCGTTCATCTATCATATATCTATTGTTACCTAGTAAAATCGGTAATTATTTTCTTCCATTCCTTGTGTTCATTTGAACCAAACGGTACCTTCACTAATATACATTCTCACCCATACAATGTTTCACTTACTGAATAGGAAGTGATGTAACCATAGAATCATTGCATATACTGAATATGAAAATGATATGACCATAGGAACTGGGTTATGTCTCAGTCGTATTCTTAAAGGACAGTATCAATCTGCTGTTCTTCCATACATTTTTAGAAGGTAATAAATTTTATTTATTAAAAATTACAGGAAACAAGACATTCAAACCTAGTTGCAATTTTAAGTTGACAATGCAAAGGGAGGTATAAATAATGAAAACATATTTAGAGTTTGTCACTGACGTAAAGGATGATAAACTGGCTGTAGACTTAACATGAGTAATTTACCTGTGTGAAATTTAGGATTGACGTAGACTCACTCTTTTATCCTTTCATTATATCTTACCTGAGTTTGTCAAAGAGCAGGAAATAATAAGAAAGAGTATCTTAAACAGAACCAATACATTGGGAAGTTGTTTATGAATGAATTAAATGTTTCAAACAAAGACAAACCAATGCATTTTAGCATCTGAAAGTTCGGTCCCATCTTTATTTAATCTCTTTTGTCACTGAAGTAAACAAGTGATAGTAGTGACCATCTGACCATCAAGACCTCATCAAAGACCCGGTAGTAGTATATGATAAATTTGGCATTATTTCGTCATATTGGCAACATTATTATGAAAATGGGATATAAAGGTTATGGTGCCATAACGCCGCTTTTGGAGAAACGTTATGGTGACAATGGGAAATTAACATTAAAGGGTACATGGGAGAGAAAGGGGAAATTAACATTAGGCTTCCATATTAAAAGAGTTATTGAAACAAAGTGAAATGTAATGTTGAAACTACAGACCAATCCCCAAACCGACTCACAAACACCCACACATACAGTCCAACGCACAGATTTACTGACCAGAAACCATATCTACCAGCCAACACCCTCGTCAACACCCACATCTAATTACAATCAACCATACCTAGTGAGCAAGACCCACACCTGTTCACCAGTACCCACCTCTGTTGAACAACGTTTACCTACTGACCGACACCAAAATATAGACTCATGAAAACCTACACTAATTCACTAAAAGTGAAAGGAGACTAAAGGGTAGGAATGTTCACACACAGTCACACAAACATGCTTATACACTATCACCTATTAAAGGGGAAGGGTATTATGTTTTAGTTGTGGAAGATAAAAGCACAGACAAAGGCACATATACATAACACACAGACACAAACATACAAATCTAAAAATAAAGGCTAGCATCATTGGAATATAATGGGGCTATCAAAATATTGTTAACAGAATTCACGTAACTTCACACTGCATCCTCACAAGCTATTCCTGACCATCGGATCATATTCTAGCACTCTTTTGAGATTACATTGTCTCTCCCTGTAGATATTCTTCTCCTGACAAAGACAGCTGACATTTTCTTGATCTTCAATATGCCTATTGTGTAGATTGGGATGTTCGGATGAAACAATATATCTGAGATGACATTTGAGCTATCTCAACTCACTATAATATCTTGACATGTCTTGAGAACGGATGACACAAGTGGCAAACGCTCCTCAATATATAGACTACGGCCGGATCTTAAATGATTTGGAGGTTCCACCAGCAAGAATGCGTACGACATAATTAATTCCGAGCATGTTCTCTATCATCCAATCTGAATCCAGAGGACGCGTGACGTTACTTTCGGTACATGAGTGTTTCTACCACTAACTTGTGTGGGATAGAGACTATACAGTATAATATGACTTAAACGAAGATTCTGCAACTCTTTCTTCTTATACCTGTAGTGACAGTAGGGCTACTGCTGCTTTACCGAGTATTATTCAAAAGAATGACTTCGATTTGAAATGGGATTTTTGAAATTTCTTATTTTCGCAAGAAATTTGTGCGTTACTTTCACCTCATTCTCCATCACCGTCAAGATCAAGACTGTAGTGACACAACGGTCGACCTCGAAAAATCGTACGTTCGTCAGAAAAGCAAGTCGTCAGTCAACCCTTGAAGAATGTGTATAAGATTGTCTACAAGAAACAAGTAGGACCTCCCAATCACAACCTGGTACCGTACGGGTACCGCCCTTCAGCAAACATAATAGAACAGAGTTCCTAGGAAAGAAAGATTATTGTGAACAGAAACGTCCACCGAAAAATGCGAATTTGACACAGAAACCATGACGAAAATGGTGCTGTATTCTTCGTCCAGAGTGACACAACATGATCTTGTTGCACCATTGAAAGAGATGCCATCTGTGTGCCAATCTTCTGATTCATCCATCATTCACTAAGCCACAGTAGATACTACAAGCTCATCGAGAATCGCAAATAAAAGAAAAATACACATTTCCTGTGATTTTCCAAAACTATTGTGCTTTTCTGGTCTATTATAGACGTTGAAATGGAAATTGCACACATATCTGGATGAACTCAAACTCAAACCTTTTGCGAGAACAGGATTTGTCTACTTAGGTCAAGGAAACCATGTACAATGTTTCAATTATGGCGTGAAACTCCACGAATTGGAATATAAAGATTCAGCTACATTGGACGTGTCATATGGTTTTCACTACGTTCCTTTTGGTAGGTCGAGGTTATTATCCTCGTAAATACTATAAAGAAGGAGAAGGGAAAGGAGTTTTTCTGCAAACACGTGTTAAGAATCTTATCCGAACACGTTATAAAACTCGTTATGCTATGATTTCTGCAATCGGTGTTATACGGAACCGAGTGGAAGGAAGTGGATGCAAAGTATCAAAACTTATAGACTTACCAAATGTTTTTAAAGGAATTCGTCCTGCAAGACTATACGACCCCTCTGAATAAAGATGTGTGTGTATATGTGTGTAAACTGAATTTATAGCTGTTTTTTACTGACAGATTATCTTTGGCACTTTACCACCATGTCATTCAAAGACATGACAACCAAAAATTGTGTACGAAACACTCATTCTGTTAAAAAATGCTACGATTAGTGATGAATACTACTTCTCTACCCCTGTGTGAAAAAGAGGTTCATTGCACTTTATCTCCTCTTTCTACATAAAAATAAATGGATGTGGTTAGGTGGATACATGAACTTATTTAGTACTGAGAGGATGTACGTGACTTGATAAGTATTGTATTAGAAACTTGGAATCAAGAGGTGGCTGACAATGCCAAAGATATGTGCGACTGACTGTTATAAAGAAAACGTGAACTTTTAAAATCTGACCATTGTGTTATATCATGAAAATTTAAATATGTTTATCTGTAAAAAACAAACAAATATCTTCTGTTTCTTTGTGATTGACTCAGAATTCTCTAGACCACTAGAGCTGTATCATCTATTCTCAAAATGAATCATGAAAGGTCAGATCCATAAAGTTGGGAGGCATTGTATCTTCACCAACCCTTGAAAACGTTGATTATTGGATAGACTGATTCATGCAAAAGTGAATTTGTCAAACGTGTGACAGAACACAAATGACTTTTTGTTTTATCATTCCCCTTAACGTATCGTGTGGCGTTACAATGTGTTGCAATCACCTTTTGCACTTGTGAAAGAAAGTCAGGACACTAGATTTCGTTTATAGCAGGAGACTGTAATCAAACGCATCTCATGATGACAAGTTACAAGACGAAGAATAAATTAAACTTCGGTTTACATGAAAATAACACCATCGTAAGGCCAGCATTTATTTACATTACTCAAAATGTATTTTAACAAAGGAAAGAGAATCGCACTATCAATCTCAATACTCGTTATGTGGTGTTGTCTAAAAATCTTGGAGACAAATCTCAAGATCAAGTATTTTTGGCTAATGACGATACCCCTCAGTAGTCACATGCATATTTATCGATCGATCTAAATGCAACTATTTCCGACTATTTGAGATTCGTACAGATATACGCAATGTATATACTTTCTTCTGAAAAGCATAAAGTAGCTTTGATGCAATTGGCTGTTCTAAGAAACCATACTCAACCGAAGAAGCATAATATATCGAAACCAGATGCAAGTGAAATTTTACCGGGAGTCATTATTCATTCGTCGCTGCGGTCCTATTGAACAATAACTAATCCCGCCGTAAACCTAAAAGCCAAAAGAAAGAAAAAATATTGGCGCCAATGTGCTAAAATCACAAATACTCTTCCCCATTAAGGAAGTTTTAAAAAAGCGCAAACTACACCTGACGACGAGGTGTTGGTAGTGGACTCAGTCGTACCACTTCTTGCTTGCATCAATTCAGTAAACATTGTAACGTTCCCGTTCTGTCTTGCGATTATGCCTTAGGGGGTACAACAATTCTGGCTCTAGTGGTAACAGGCAGAGCAGAAGAAAATGACAGCGGAAAGGTCAAATATCTTTAGAGGCAGATTGTCATGTCTTCATCAGAATTGGAAACACTTGGCTTAAATCAGGTTTATCTGGCATCATCACTAACGGAGGGGAAGAGAAAGAGACGTTAACAGATGTCGATGTGTCTAGGGGTAGAGATTTTCACTTATAGCCAAAGTTCATCTCTTCTTGGTGCTGGTACCGACTTTTAAGTTGGTACGACTCCCTGATCAACAAAGAAACGACATCCAGCATAAAAGAAGAAGAGCTGAACAAAAATTATTCACTTCCTCTGAACAATATATCTTCCTTTTACTAAGACAAAGAAATATAGATTTGGACGATCACGTTCTTCGACAAATGATGAAAAGAAAATTCCAGTCAGTCAAAAGAAAAAGTGCTAGTTCAACGGAAAGAAGTTCTTCCTATGATGATAGGACTATTGCTAAAAGTTGCTGTTCGCTTTAGGATCTATCGCTGGAGTGTTGATGTAAACATAAGAATGGAGGCGTTTTCAGGAAGGCATCGGACATGTACACCCGGAGCTTATGAATGGAAGAAAATGAACTTCGTTCCTAACAAACGGCGGATGTAACTCCAGAGTAATAGAAACAACGGATACTACACTTTCCTCCTGATTCTAACTAACAGAAATGTCAAAATTGCAACAAGAGTTTCAATCATTGATGGATCTCACCGATTTGTCAGAAACATACATATAGCATCATTACGGACAATAAGTGTAACGTGTTCAATTATTTTCTCAGAAAAGTTTAGTCCAAACACCTAAACCTATTCTAAAAGATTCTAAGAATATCGTTAAAACCGAATGAAAACATCAGCAGCAGCAGCTCCAAAAACGACAACAGACAGGTGACGGGGATGAAAGTGACAAAGAAAAGGGAAGAGTTTCAAACCCCGTCTCTTCAGATACCTTTCCCACATGTGTGGCAGCCCTGAAACCTTCATCTACTCCAAGTCAAGAAGAAATGAAAACATGGGTCAAAACGATAATATTGACACCCTCTCCACTAGAAGTATAAAAGAAAGAAATTAACAAAAGGTGAAAAAGACCCATTGACTTATGTGGGAAGTTCTCTTCCTACTCCTATTTCTCGACAGATAAGTTAAGCATCGCAGTCCGAAATACCCCACTTACCTAGGAGCTTCGAACATTGCGCGACTTGTTGATTTATCGAGCAGCAACATGGTCACACTTTTAGCCAGCATTTACTACAATCGTGCCCATGCGGTTCAAACCGAAGAGTACACAATTGTATCATACTGCTGAAACCATACTCAAAAGTCTACGTATGTAAGATATAAGATAACGGTTACAAACACAAACAGCGTGTACGTCGTCGTTCAATCATTTTCGACGGAGTTTTACACGAAGCTAAAAAGAAGTAGCAGGAATCGATCATCAATGACTAGCCGATATACTAGATATATCTCATTAGGCTTTGTACAATCGAAGTTACAAATATTTGTTTGTGTCCCTAATTTGTTTTAAAAATCTACTTGGGTGGTTCGTTTGACAGCCAAAATAAGTTCTGATTTATTGATAGCTTTTAAAATTCGCCTTGAAACAATGTGGTCGACATCCTCTGTGCTGAAAAATGCACAACCAAGCCTTTCAAAACCAATTAAAAAAATGTCGACACGCTTATTTTTTCATAACTGAAAATCCTGAAACCAACGTCAGTGTCGAGGAAATCTTTTAAAAGAAAAACATTAAAAAAAGTATGTGGAAAATTTTTCCATATCCACATACTCTGCAATACACTGATGTGTTACCATGACTGGTGAAAGCTTACAATGACTCGTACCATCGAAGTATCAGCTCAACTCCAGAAAAAGTGGCGCCTGAAAACAAAGTGGGCTCGTTTTTATCGATATTTTGAACAACAAAAAGCAAGATTTGTTAAACCCTGAGATTGAGTTTGCGTTGCAAAACAAAGGGTCCTTTTCAATGAGGCTATTTACCGAAATAAACGATTTAATTGTATCGTGTTACAAGACAGGGGCATTCACGTGACCTGCCTATCTATTAACTGGATATATTAAGTATTGAAATGAGCGTTTAATTGTCCGAGTTGCAACATGTGACTCAGAAAACGATATCAATCAAAGAACAAGTAAAATGGGCAAACGTCATGTCAAAGAACCCAAAATCCGTTGCAATGGGTATCTACCCAGTTTCGATTCTTGGATTTTCAGCTCCATAAGTAATGGACCATAAAAAGAATTAGAAGTCACAAACATGATATTAATCACTGCATCCCCTTCTCCAAGTTCATCCCTCCAAAGACTACAAGATGTAAAACGACAACAACAGTGGGTACGGTGTGCAGCACGTGTTCCAAAAATCAAATCATCTTTTTCTGTCATAATATATGGTATATTGCGTCATTGGAACAGCGATTATAAACTTGAGCTTGCAAATAATTGTGATATTGCGGATTATAACTGTGGACTATTTGTTCAGCGGTTGCAATTGTTAATATATATATATATATATATATATATATATATATATATATATATATATATATATATATATATATATATATATATATATATATATATGGTTACGTATAGGCTCGTTCAAAAGTAACAAAAGAAAAGAGTGAAGACAACAAGCTTTGTGAATTTTAACGGAAATAATTTATTTCCCTAAAAAACACAGTGAAAAGGTGAAAATATGAAATAGGACTTACGGTTTGCGAAGAAAATCCAAACGTTTATCCTAGAATTGTGAAAATATATGAGTCCTATCAATAAATAGTTCTAACTGAATCAAGATTGAATTTCAACGAGGTTCCAAGATGGAGGAGGATGACGTCAGATGAAGTCTTGACACAAATACCCAGAATTTCACGTTGAACCACAACTTGTACTGTTCCAGTTTAGAATGACTTTCCACTGAATGTCTTTGTCCTAAGCCACTTGTGTAGTTCTCCAGGGAATAAGCTATTATTTTCTCAAAAGTAGATGAACTTTACTAGCTGCCATCTATAACAAAACACATCTCGAGCTCTACAGATGTAAAAATAAACAACTCTTTCCAGCACAAGAAAAATATACCTTCTTCTTCAAGGTATAAAAAACGACTCTCTCGATTTCACAGGGACCTGACTATTTAAACCGAACTAAGACGTCATTTCAGGCGCGCACGAAGAACGCGTGGTTATTTCATCATCTAACATCGCATTAAACAATGCAATTACACATAGGCCAGAAAGTGACCTTGGCCACAACCAACCGTTTTCGCCGGCTGTTTACTTAGTCGACAAACCACGGCAAGCTAAAAAATAGTGCTTACGCGAGTCTTATTACGTTCCAAATAAATACGATATCTCTTTCAAAAATATCAGATCTCGTGAAAATAAACATCACAATAAAATATGATACAAAAGTGAAATAAAAAGAATTCAAATTTTAACACGCAAGTAATTAACTTACATGGTCGTAACAATATATATATATATATATATATATATATATATATATATATATATATATATATATACTAACTATATATATATATATATATATATATATATATATATATATATATATTTGTTTTATTTTACACAAAATCCAATGGTACATTACTATAGGTCAGTTACCATTTCTTGGAACAATAGTGTATCGCTGAGTACCGAAAAGAGCAGGAGTGAGAAGGCAGAGAAGAATTAAAAACAGATTTGGTCACAAATAATGTCAGGACTATGTCTATGATATCTTCATTTAAATGTAGTCATTCTGTATCTGCTTATTGAATTAAAGGGCATTTTATTTTAAAAGGTCCATACTTTTATGCATTGCAAAGATGAGGCAATTCACCTTATATAAATTATATTTGGATAGCATGCTAATGTGAAAAGAAATTAACGAATTTTAATTAGTGAATCCATTCTTAGAAAGACAGATAAATCTGGACAGTTTAACAACATCGTTTGTGCGCATATAAATGGAATATTTGATGCGGTTGAAGCGGCGTGTCTTATCTTTTCTATATAAACAATGTACTTACTGTAAGACAATTAACATGCTCTTGAAGATGTTGTGATGTAAACATACTCTATTGCCTGAGGTTCATTGAATGGAGAACCCACCTACCTACCATATAAGCACAGGGCTCGTGAGGAATCATCTGACTCCCAATGTTACGGTGTGCCAACAAGCTTTTTGGATGTCATTCCCTTCATTATTGGATGTCACACACTTCATTCCCAACATTTGTTATATACAGTGTTACAGTATACTGGGAATACAATGATGGCACGCATTCTCCACAATTCGTCTATATATCACATCCTCCTTGCCCCCCCACCTCTGTCTGTCTGTCTGTCTGTCTGTCTTTCCACTAGAATAAACCTTGAAAGATCGTCGCCTCACTCCACATTTTGGTTTGCAAAAACGTCAATCTAATTTTCTTGGTTTAGTTTCTATATTTTTTCTCTGTCTATCTCTGTTTGGAAACATCCTCATGTGGTAATATTAGTGAAATAAAATAATGCCTATAACTGGTTGTTAGTTTTTAATGCCGATCTAAATAAATAGCTATAATAGTGCAGGGCCGGATTTAGACATGGTGAGGCCCTAAGCTATAGGAAGCCGTAGAGGCCCTAGTTGGTAAGTGTTAACAGAGAATAAGGCTGTGTAAGAACTGTAAGAACTGACGTTGGCAATTTTTTGCTAATTATTAAAATGTAAATTATGTAATTTATATAAAATATATTGCACATATAATATTCATAAACATAGGATGCAAAATGGACGGGTTAAGTTATTACTTAACTATCAATTACAATAAAGCTGTACCAGTTTAAAAAAAAGTTCTGAAATTTGAGAGGGCCTTTCAGACAGTGAAGCTCTTATGCTGTAGCTTATTTAGCTTATGCCTAAATCCGGCTCTGCAATAAATATTGTGTATACATGGATTTCCTCAAGAGATTCAAGTCTAAAGAAACTGCTTGGCCACGTATAGTGTAAGGGGACATAAACGTGCATATCTGATTTAATTTACCAAATCGTTTAATTTGTTAATAATATTTTTGTGGGAGAAGAACGCGCAAAATTGATGATAGGTTATACAGCCATTCATATTATGTTAATATTTTAAACATTTATTTTTCAGAATTTAAGAAAATATTGTGGTGCCTTCTTTGTTATTTTATAGACTTTGGAATGACTATTCATCTAATTCTATGCCATAAACCTAAAAACTGTAACATCAGTAACGAAATGCTACAAATTATTAACACAGTTTACAGTGACGGGAAGGCGTGTACCTAGTCAAAGAGTTGTGTAGGAAATTATTAAATTGATTAGTTAGATTACGTCAAAAATAATTATTTTATCATCATTACTTTTGCTTTCTTTCTAATTTACAACAGAGGAAGCTAAAGGAGCATCAGTGAAAACAACCGAGTTATTTGCATTCTTGCACGCATGTATACAAATGATTCAGTGCACTTTTCTGTCACATCATACCAACCATAAACTGTTTGAAATTATTAGTTAATCTTTAAGAAAAAAGTATTGCATTGCAAAGGCGAGGTTAACTCAGTAACTAAGTGAATAAATAACAAGGTTTTAAGAAATTTCTAAATGAATCATATTACAACTATTTACGCTGTGTTTTTTCTTCCACAAGCACATGGTACATCTGTCAAGAAACACTGTTCGCTGAAGCTTTAAAACGTGTACATGCTTGAAAAGTGAACTATCTAGATTTGAAAAATTAGCTAAAACTTTGCTACAGATTTTTATTGCAAAATTTAGCCTATTGTTGACCATGATTCAGAAGTTTGGGTATTTAATGAAGTACCAGATGTACAAAAGATTCACATGTCATTGTGTAAATAAATTTTGGAAATATTAAAATCTATGCCAATTGACTTCCGTTCTAATGTATTCAGTAGAATTAAGATGAGAAATATAAAACTTTAAATCTTGGTTTCCAGTTATGAAAATGTCATATAACTGACTCCAGAAATAATGATACAGTCTTCACAAACTGCGATTCCTGGGTAATATGAGAAAATTTCCCTTTCAGTATGGATTTGGTGATGCATGGTAAACACAGAGCGTTGGTGGTCACATTGTAATCAATGAACGTTTTAGACAACAATCTGAAAATACCTTCTGGCAAGAAGTAAATGGCGAGATGAAATATTTGGATTGATTACCTTTATATAAGTTTTACTAGTCTAAAATACTTTGGTGCTGCATTTACAGCCAAAAGCAAATACAGGAAGACTCGAGTAAACTGTATTGGTTATGCAGCCTCAGTATGCCAATTATGTAATGCTGAACACAGAAGCGAAGCAACACTTTATTGTGGCATGTCGTATCTTTCTTGACCTAACAAAATGTTCATACCTTCATCATCGTTATAAATGCCAAATATAGAGAAAACGTCTTATATGTACGTTTGAATGATTAAGTTCTAGTGATGTCAAATTTAACAATCATTATTAGAAAGGCCTTGTAGGTTTAGAGAAGATTTCATGGGAAATAT
>JAECUM010082857.1:0-12021 GCA_016617855.1 Megalonaias nervosa | reverse complement strand
TAATACTGATAATCGCGCACAGACTCATCTTTGAGAACTGGTGCATCCATGCCAAACGCGGGGTCAGATACGCGCTTAAACATCTTTATTATTATCGTCTTCGTCTAACTCGAAGACCACTCCTCGAAGAGAGACCACTTCCTGCTATCAGACTAGCGGTTATATTTTTTTCCTTTTCCGACATCGGGATATCAGCTAACTCCGCTAGTTTTTGATTAGCTGCTTGATTTATTATTTTACTGACATATGCTGGCATCACTTCAGTGCTAGGTAATTTCACAGGTTGAGGTCGGGTCGCTTGTGGTCTGCGTATTAATCGTGATAGTCTATCTTTAATTACTGAAAACGCTTTGCTAGCGAGATTACCAACAGCGCCTATACCTTTTTCACGAACAACATCAATAGCTTTCATTCCTAGCTGCTTTGCAATCGGTATTGCTTTTGGGGCTATCCTTCTAAACAGACCTGAATAACATCACCTAATCCATCTCCGTAGGTCGTTTTGTATACAGGTAATCGAGAGTTTATTACCCTGACCATGGTAGGTCCACGAGTATTGTGTATGATCATTTTATTATTAAGTGACTTTATAACTAATTACATACTTAATCACTATAATAATCATAGGTGACATCGTCACTGATTTCATTAATGAGAGACCGATATACATTAATATCCATGATACCGCCTGTAAATAATCGTTTACAAATATCAGCTGCTTCATTAATGATTTCTGGTGAATTATTACCAGCTCGTTTTCCTCCAATGAGAATTTCTAATCGATCGACATCAGCAAGGACATTATTGGGACAAGTAATAAAACCACTTCCTAGACCACTTCCAGTTGCGCCAGGAGAGGTGTCTGACGGCCAATATTCTTCTTCTTCCTTACTTGTTGTTTGGACTGGTTGTAATCGTTTTTGTTCTTGTTTTTGTTGTTGTATCTTTTGTTGTAGTTTTTTTATTTTTTCTTGTCGTTCTTGTTCTTGTTGTTGTAGCTTTTGTTGTAGTTGTTGTGCTCGTTGTTTTTGTTCTTTTTGTTGTTGTTCTTGTTGTTGATATTGTGGTTGTTGTTCTTGTTGTTGATATTGTGGTTGTTTTTGTTGTTCTTGTTGTTTTTGTTGTTTCCTTTGTTTTTTCTCCTCTCTTCTTAATTGAATTAAATTATCGATTTCACTAACATAATCCTGATATAATGGATCATTATCTCTAGCTTGTTCAACATTCATACGAATACGATATAAATATTTTTGCCATTGTTCACTGTTTCTAATATCTTTAGCGTGTTCAGGTTTCATTAATTTACCTCTTTGACCAAAACCATCCACAGCAAACTCAACTAGTTCATTTCGGTTCATTTTATTAATTGCCTTAATAGTTTCTTCATCAAATTTATTTTTCAATTCAACAGTACTTAGACCTACTGATTTTGGTTTAGGGGCTAGTGCTTTGGCACCTTCAGGTTGATCTTCACCCTCAAGTATTTCCGGGACTGTCATCGCAGCAACTATTTCGGCTGGAAGTTCACGTAAAATTTCTTTTGTCTTTTTTGTTCTTTTTGCTATTTTCTTAGTTGCTTCAGCGGTTTTCTCTAACACAGGTTGAATACCTTTAGTGGTCTCAGTGATAGATTTAAATAATTTTTTTGTATCCTCTTCAAATTCAACTTGAGATTCCTGACGCGATTGTAGTTGTTGCTTAACAGAATCACGAACAGGTAGATATTTTTTAATTGCATCTAGTCGCTCTCGAGCTAATTTAGCTGAGTGTGATTCTCCAATACTCATTATTGATAATATCTATAATGGCTGTTTAATTCATAGCAGCAGAGAGGGTGGACGACAAACGTATATGACCAACACGTGAAAAAATCTGGTCAATTAGAGAAGTTTTCATTATTAAGGCAAAAACTTCTCTAATTGAGAAATTTTCATTATTAAGACAAAAACTTTTTTCAACCTTCGTAGGAACCTTTAGATTTCAAAAATAAGGTCTTTAAAAAAGTTGTAGGGTCCACCCTCCCTGCTGCTGATTTCGATAGAAGGTCAATAAAAACTTTTCTTCATTTACAGACAAAGCATACAGTTAACACTTATTTTACTCTTGTATAATTTAATAAACGCCAGACATGACTGTAAGCTCTTCATGTGCATCTTAGGAACGTAAAATTAAGGTCGTTGACTTTCAATGTTCTTGGGCTGCTAGTCATGAGGATACCTTATTTATTAACACTGGCAATCAGTTTTCTGTCTCAATGAATAATACATATATGTATTATCCAAACGAAGTAATGATACAAATGCCTTAATTTGCAATAAAATACGTTAAAGTAAATAGACTAGAGACTGTTCAGCGGATAGACTGAAAGTGGAAATGTATATTCCTTAAGATGTAATTCGTTTTATCTGCTTTCGATGTAGTTTTCGGCACCCGTTTTACGGCTTCCACTGTTTTCACACAGAAGCCACTTAGGAACCTGCCTTCTGGAGACTTAATAGCCTAGTCTTCAATTCATTGAACATTTCAAGTTCAAATTTCAGATTTTGACTTGAAACTCAACAATCGTAAATCCTAAACTTTATGCAAAAAGCTGTAGACTATGTAGGGATACTTAAGCAAACTGAAAAAACGTGACCTTGAATTCTTAAAACGCTTCAAGTAAAAATTTAGAACTTTTGCTCAAAATCAGTCTGTGAATACCAACGTTCAACTGTAGCAAAAAGATTTCCAAATTTAGAGCGATATTTTAATAGGTAAAAGTACCAAAAATTGAAAACTTCTGTCCCTTTATAAATAGCCTCAGATAAATCTGATCTCAAATTTTGGAGAAATTGTTTGTTTATAAGACTGGAAAGTTGTGAAGACATTGCCTGAAAATGTCATCAGAATAATCATTGTTACATTTCATGCTAGTTTTTATTTTCAGGCTTGAAAGTTGGATTTAGAAACCAGGACTTACAGTGTCACGGGATTAAGGGGAACTCTAACATTTGATTAGTGTTGTGCTTGAAACATTGATACACTTATAAAAGGTATCATTACTTTATACTTGATGTATAAAATTGGGTACAGGCATGGATGTAAATGTAAGCGAAGTGCATTGGCAACATTTTTTAATAATAATGACCTTGAACGTACAGCTACTGATTACCTTGTTAGAGTTTCCTCTGACCTTTCCCGTCCGTGTTATAAATCATGCACTTATAAAAAGATTTTTAATTCGAATAATAAATAACGCGAAATTCCTACCTTGTACCAGCCCCGTGTAGACGAATAGTCTAAGGCGATCGCCTTCACAGATCACTAACATATCCCCTCTGTCCACATGGGTTCGAATCTCTGCTCGACCAAGGCTGGTATGTGATAATGCTTGTCAGCAGCTTCCCTTTGATAACATGGTTCTTCCCAGGGTTTTCTCGGGTTCTTCCTCCAACAAATATACTGGCCGCCATACATAGCCCATCATGTGCTGGAAAGTGGCGTTAAATCCACAAAGCCAATCATACGGCGGAAATACACACTAATAAAATTGTTAGATAATTTTTCAGCAAGAACCAAAATTGTTGACTGTGAAATTCACAGTTATATGTAGACATTAATAATTTTTAAAAATTTACAATTTGAAATCTTAATCATCTTTCTTTAAAAGAAAACTAATTATTCATGTGAAACACGTTTAAGAGTTATAAATTGTCGCGCAGCTAAAATATGGCTAAGAACACGATCATGGTATCCACCTCCCTCTCTCTCATACACACACCTCTGTTTACTTTCAATATGATTAATTTGAGGCAGGTTTAAGCATGAATATTTTCATGTTACATGTGGCTTGAAAAATCCCACTTCTTAATTTGCTCGGAGTTCCCTATTCTTAGTGTTTGCCCACGTAGTCAAGCGAAATATATACTAATTTAATATGCATGCACATATGACAAGATTTCTAATCGAAACAGAATATCTGCGAAATTAGAAACAGGCTATTTGCTTAGTGGAATAAAAGATAATAGCTTGTTTCAAAAGTGGATAGAGAGAAAAAAGAAAAAAGAAAATACTGTAAAGAAAATGGTTGACTGCAAGAACTCATAACTATGCCTTGAATGGTTCTCTAAAAACATCACATTTCAACAGCGTTTACGACCTGAAATCATTTTCATTTCTCTTTAGACGAAAACTCAGTCTAATATTAACTGTTATACATTGTTTATGGGACTAAAAGTATTTAACCCTGGACAGTGTGTATGCAGAGATCAACTAACAGTTCGACAGCCAAGATTCTGGCCTGTTGTGGGTAATTTTCTAACAGTTTATCTACCAGATATAGATGGTACCAGATGGTGTAAAAGAAGATTATTCTCTGAAACCATCTTTCGAATCTAATCCTGACTGTCCTAATGATACAATTTGCTAAGTTTAACTCACTGGCTGACTATGGAAGCCATATTGTTCAAGCCGGAGAGATCATAGGGCGAGCATGAGATCGCAAGACGAGCTTAGAGAGATCGAAGGGCGAGCTGAAAAGATGTGAGACACCTGCAGATATCGGAGGGTAAGATGTAAAGATGAACAGATCATATGGCGAGCTGGAATCATCGCAGGGTGAGTTGGAGTGATCGTTGTCTGGTTGGGTGAACTGGAGAAAATAAGCTGCAGAGCAGAGCAGGAGAGGTCGAGATGCAGACGACGAGCTGGAGTAATCGATAATTAGAGGTATAGGGGAATACAATTATGGATAATTTTATCATGAAACCGTAGATTAAAGTCTTCAAAAATATCAGAAGCTTGCTCTCGCTGAATCCTGGTAAAATTCCATGACCTCATCATTTCATATTGGTGCATTACGAATCATGCATTGGTAACCCAAACCGGTGGCAAACAGGGAAAATGAATGAACATGTATATAATTCTAGGCACTCACCCCCCACCCCCCATTTCACCGCTAAACATTTTTGGCCTTCATCCGTAAAACTTAATAGCTGACGTTTCTAAATTAAACATTCCAACAATAACACTATTTCTTTCTAAACCTGGTTTTTGCCTCATCGACGTGATTATTTTCATCTTCGCAGGACTAGAATCATCTGCTTAAAAGGCTTGTGAAGCCTCGCACAGTGTATAAATTACTGATATACCTCGATAATTATCAGTGTGATAGTGTATTAATTATTAATATACCTCGATGCTATTGATATACCTCGATATTAATTATTAATATACCTCGATACTATTGATATACCTCGATATTAATTATTGATATACCTCGATATTAATTATTAATATACCTCGATGCTATTGATATACCTCGATATTAATTATTGATATACCGCGATATTAATTATTAATATACCCTCGATGCTATTGATATACCTCGATATTAATTATTGATATACCTCTATATTAATTATTGATATACCTCGATATTAATTATTGATATACCTCGATATTAATTATTAATATACCTCGATGCTATTGATATACCTCGATATTAATTATTGATATACCTCTATATTAATTATTGATATACCTCGATATTAATTATTGATATACCTCGATATTAATTATTAATATACCCTCGATGCTATTGATATACCTCGATATTAATTATTGATATACCTCTATATTAATTATTGATATACCTCGATATTAATTATTAATATACCTCGATGCTATTGATATACCTCGATATTAATTATTGATATACCTCTATATTAATTATTGATATACCTCGATATTAATTATTGATATACCTCGATATTAATTATTAATATACCTCGATACTATTGATATACCTCGATATTAATTATTGATATACCTTGATATTAATTATTGATATACCTCGATAATTATGAGGGTGAGATCTACAATAACTCTTACATATTCGACAAACACTACTTTTAGAATACTCGATTGAGAAAGTTACCAGAAAAAAAATATTCGGTTAAAAAGAGAATTTTGGAATGGTAAAACAATCTTACTAATCAATTGATAACATAAATTAAATCAGGTCAGGTCTATGAGTTATGTGTTTCATGGACTTTAAACTGGTTATGACCTCTTGGCCAGTTAATATATCATGGAATATATTGCCGGTTCCAGCATTGTCAGGAGAACTGTTCATTTTGTTTGCATCTTGTAGAGCTCTTTAAAATAACCGAACCAAACTCTTTTTGAAATTGTTTCCGTGCTATAGAAGTTCAAAGTAAATCTTTTCTTATTTGACATGATTAAAAAGGCTTGAAACATTAATCGACAGTGGCATCAGCATTGCCTGGAATTATTATTAGTGTGATCAGCTGGCTATTCAAGATTGCTTGACTGGTTGTTTCGTTCCTCTCTGAACCTTTTCCTTTGAACTCGTAGGATTATTACGTGCATTTGTTGATCAAACCGAGTTAGGTGTTTTTCGTCACAAACGGAGTGAGAACAACTTAGGCCCGGTCTTTCTTCGAGAGAACGTGTTGATAGACAGTTGGACTGCGGTTATACATACGTCATCAGCTGAGTTACTACCCGTTCCTGGGTGTTTCGCCCCTTATATCGGTACACCCTCCAGACTTTCCACAAATATTTTGGAATTGAAATTACTAAGGTATATGTAAAATAATTACCTACCACCTTATTACTCAAGTGGTGACAGAAGTATGTAAACCACATGTGCCTAGTTGTACAGAGGCATATAAAACATAAAATGTATATCATTATTTCTTAAGTGTAACTAGCAAAGTAGTATGTTGCGAGAAAATATTTATAACTCTCATAATTATCATTATCATTATCAACTGCTTCGTTTCTTTATGGCTATTCAATGATTTCATTAAATCATCGTTCTATTGTATTTAGATCTGAAGATTACGTCTCGAAGAATGTTTGTAATATAGATCATATATATTGATGTATTTATTATGTATTATAGAAAGTGTCCCTAAGTTCACCTCTGTGTGTGTGTGTGTGTGTGTGTCGTATGTATATCTGTACATTGCCATCATAGCAGATTGTTTTATCTACGTTACAGAACTTACAGCATAACAGCATAACTTTAAAACCGGATTATGATGTCGCACTTGCGTCCATAACAGCCTTCAAGAAACCGGAGAAATACTTGTCTCTGGTACAACATAATAATCGGATTATCGTCAGCGATGTAGCTGGTCCTCAGTATGGCAAGTTTCAGAGCCATACGTATGTACGAATGTACATGGAAGAGATTTTGACAGAGCGTGAGAATATATATATATATATATATATATATATATATATATATATATATATATATATATATATATATATATATATATATATATAACTTGTAAGTGTACCAAAAAAAATGGTTCATGCTTTAACTTCCATCTCTTTCTCATTCTCTCTTTCTCACACACACACACACACACACACACACACACACACAAATAAGCTAGCAAGCAAACGCAAGTTAATGTATTTAGAAAACCACGATGCCGTGCATGTGAGAAGCCTTTCAAAAGGACTTTTCACAAGTTATATATTTTGTACATAAGACCCTTTTCCACCATTAATAAATCGCAAGGTGCGTGTCAAGAGCGAGGCAAAAGGAGCAAACAGTGACCGCCATCTTTCTGCGTATTGACTTCTTGGTCTAATAATTGACTTTTCATGTGAACTATAAAATGATTCCTGTTTAATTCTCTCTCTCTCTCTCTCTCTCTCTCTCTCTCTCTCTCTCTCTCTCTCTCCCCGCACACATGCACACACAATAAACAAGCAAGCAAACAGGAATATGCCACATTAAAGGGAAGTATAACAAGTTAGTTACCTTCTATGTTGGGAGTGACACATGCGATTTTAGCATAAAAGTGAGACGAGGTTACAGTTCAGTGTGTAACAAAACTCTGGATCTGATTATATCGGATTAGGGACTTTGTATTTAAAAGCGGCGGAAGGGTTAATCCCATTGGGATACAATATTATATGTCGTGAGGTGGAAAAGGCGCAAATGGCATCCGTTGGCAGGAAGTTTCAAGGGAAGAATTAAAGAGTTTCAACTAAAGTTCTTGATTGCAGAAATACACAATACAACTATAATATTCAACAGTGACGTAGGTAGGACCGTTAAAGTTTAGCACAGACCTGCCTAAAACCAACTCCAGGAGAAAAGTGCTTGATTGTACTTACTTGGAGACGGCATATACCCAAACAAGTTCTTGAGTCAAAATTAGTTGCGAAAATTATAAATGCAAACTTTGAAAGAGAGTTACAGTTCGGTTGATAGCTAAAATTGTTTTCACATGACGCCAAGGATTTGCTCAAATTTAACCTGAACGAAAATTTTAAGTAATCACACTGGACCTAACAATAAACATAAAAGATAAAAACAACTGGGTAAGGATGCTGGAGACACAACAAGAAATTGTATACAATTCTGACACCTTTTCCAACCGGCTAAAGACAAAAATGATGAAATGAGGCGAATGTTAGCGGCACCATAATCCAAGTACTTACATCAGTTTTTACATGATGGAACAAATGCTAGCAGCAGAAAACACCGGGAAAGGGCTAGTGAAGACCAAAATATATTTTGTTTTATCGAAGGGACTTTATTCTTTTTAAAAGAGATTGCTGTCATCCTAGCATGGAAATGTCGCATGACAAGCTATTTGATGGTGGAGTTTGCACCAGTAGTAATGAAACTGGAAGTGCGCGACCACCCAATGAAAGTGTTAAACATATGAGTCACTGTCCAATGCAAGAGAGCAGTTCATCGTGTTGACCAATGACTACCGTCGTTTTATTCCACAGTATGTGGAGAACGCAGCACCCTTATATAACCTTTTTGAGAAATGATTAGTTTTCAGGTGGGAAAAACTGGAGACTGCATGTATCGAGCAAATTAAGGAACATACAAGTGTTCCAGTCTTGTCTTTACTTACACAGAAAGGCGCATTTGTTCTGGATACAGATGACTCCAACTTCAGCGGAAATGAAGGGAGAGGAGAGGGTATTATCCACATAAGGGCATGCAAAACGTATGGGGCCATCACAAGAAAAATATTGTGTTACCTTTCATGGTTATATAGATTCGCGGTCATTTGGCAATGTGCCTGGTGGAACTGACCCTTTAAACATGTATTAAACATGGCAAGGTCCCTGGTGGGACTGACCCTTTAAACATGTATTAAATATGGCAAGGTCCCTGGTGGGACTGACCCTTTAAACATGTATTAAACATGGCAAGGTGCCTGGTGGAACTGACCCTTTATTCATTTACTGTACAGCACTGTTTGAGTATTAAATATGGCAATGTTGAGGCAATCTCTTGAATGCAAGATGAAGTAGGGAGTTGTGATTGTAACGTAGCTTAAAAACTTTTTCAGTCATATCACTACGATGTCTTCAGTGAGGCAGTTTACAGTGATATCTAGTACTGGAGGATCATGCCGAAGACATGTAGCATCATGTCACACCCATTCACATTATCATGATACCAGGCCTACCAGGCCTAACAATAACGTCTTAATGCTGAGTGCCAAGTGAGGCAGCTGTTAGAATCATATTTATGTCTTTGGTATGACTCGGCAGGGATTCGAATTCGCGACATTCAGCATCCGAGGCGGACTCTCTAACCACTTAAGCCACTGAAGCGGTCATAACGACGACGAGGTTTGTGTCTTGTTTGGGCTCCAACTTGCATAAAAATGGACACATTTTGAAAAAAGGCGTAGACTAGGTCAAGACATGGCATGGCCTTAGCAAGAATCAATCAAAGAGGATTTATCTTTCGTAATTCCACATGAATCAAATCATTACGTTAATTTATGTTGTGACTTTGTATCTTTATTGTGATGGAATGCTTTCTATCGACATTCTTGCAGCCAATAATTTCCAAAAGCGGATGTTGTGTTACGGGGATGTGTTTTAGTAATAACTCTCACACGCAGCGGTGTTCTTTCTTTGTGCAAATAGATTCTGTTAGTTCTTGTCCAGCTTTTAAGACGTATACATTATTTAGTGTAACACAGAATATTGTCGAGGATTAAAAGTATTTTTTATAACCAACTGTTTTGGTTTTGTGCTGCACTTTTGTTGGATAACTATACGTAAACTTTATAGTGTGTTGCCTTGTCCATACTAGACCATCATTGTCTTTAGTACACCTACATGCTGCATACTGTAAGCCTCGTTTTTAGTCAGCCAGATAACGCTATAATCCGCATTGCCTTGGCTTTGTCAAAGATGATCTTGGAGTTTTTTGACGTCAAGTGATGATGCAAACAAATAATCTAAGCGGTGCTTATGAGAGACGAGATATTAAAACTCGATGGCAATAATCCAAAGGTCTTAATAATAGAAGAGCGAGTAAAAGTCGTAATAAATAATCTAATACGTTCTAGAAAGAGACAAGCGAGTATAATCTTATTGCAAATATTCTAAAATTTCCTAATGAGAAACAAATCAATAAAATTCATTACAAATATGTAAACTTTGTCCTAATGAGAACACTCGTTACAAATGAGAAATCAGATTCATTATATATATCCCCAAGATTTGGTATACACAATGTCCAACTAACAAAATAAAATAATACAGCAGAAAAGCGTAACTTATCAGGGGATAATATAAAGAGATTATCACTAAATGGTTGGGTAATTACCAAAAGGTGCAAAGCAAAATCGCAAATGCTAACTATGCCTTCAGTCATATCTGTTTCTTTCTTTCTTGACACAGCGAAGATACATTGTTATAGGATGGCAGAACTTTTAAAGGTGTGATAATTTCTGAGAGTTTATTACAGACAAATAGAAACAGACAGACAAAAGAGAGGCAGTTAGACAAATCATACATATATAAAATTAACTGAACAAAACAGTCTTTGTCTCACATAGTAGATACTCTTTTGTCGTATCGAGTAGCTAGAAGAAACGCTCAGTATATAACTGAAAAAAAAAATTGGTAAGATGACTGAAACGCGATCAAATAGTTTATCGGGACGCTCGCATGCTATAGCGATGGATGAAAATGCTATAGCGATGGATGAAAATGCTATAGTCGATTTAAAGGAAAACAGGTTTTCTTAATCCTCATATTTGAATTTGAATGTTCATATTCAAATTTCATTCTCATACTGGAATTGAATTAATAGTTTGAAAAGAGGCATCTCTTTCAGAAGATAAATACCTATTTTTGATGTCGCAGATTTTTACTATAACCCGTCCTCAAGGACTATAAAAGATTGAAACATTTTGAGTCATCAGTTACAACTTGCCTTCTTTCAGATCCTTATCTCTTGAATCGTCCAAAAAATCGCTTCAAAAGCAAAATATCGAATACTAGTAGCTAGGATGTAGAAATCCCAGGGAAAAGAGTCCTCAGTAAGTACAGGTCGGGGAAAAGAGTCCTCAGTAAGTACAGGTCGGGGAAAGGACTCCTCATTAAGTACAGGTCAGGCAAAGGTATATGCAGTTAGTACAGGTAAGGGAAAGGTATATGCAGTTAGTACAGGTAAGGGAAAGGTGTCAGCAGTAAGATCGAGTCAGGGAAAAGTGTCTGCAGTATATAGTGGGTCCAGGGAAAGGTTTCTGCAGTACTACAGGTAACGGAAAGATGTCTGGAGTAAATACAGGTCAGAGAAAAGTATCTGAATTAGGTATGGTCACAGTAAAATGTCCGCAGTAAGTACTGGTCAGGGAAAGGTGTCAGAAATAAGTACATGTCAGGAAAGATGTCCGCAGTAGGTATAGGGCAGGTAAGGGTTTCTACAGAACCTAAAGGTCAGGGTTCGGTGACTGTAGTAAGTATAGTTCAATTTCCTACGACTTTCGTCACCCACACTCAAGAATTATGTTTGTCATTTGTGCAGATTTTTTACAGGCCGTATATCAGCTTAAACCTTTCTTGTTCATACTGTGTCAAAACCACAAGATAAAGCCGTATTTTATGATTGCTCAAGAGAATTTATTGCCAGGTACAGTAATGTGGAGATATGTATGGAATTGTTAACAGTAGTAATGTATTCCTAGCATAGCATGTGCGCCCGCAGGATTTTTTGCGGGG
>JAECUM010082854.1:10000-12743 GCA_016617855.1 Megalonaias nervosa | reverse complement strand
TCATGATTTCGACATGATAATACCACTGATAAAATCTGCAATGGCATTTTTTGAGGAATTGATTTATAATTATTAACTGCTTAAGCCAATAACCTCGATATAGTTCTATAATGACATATAGATCCAGTTATATAACAATTCAGCATTTGGGGGTGGGACAGGCTCTTCTGTAATGTCAAGATTCCAGTACACGTACATTAATAGCCATTGATCATATTGCAATGTTTAAATCTTGAACATTGTAGTTAAAGGTTGCCCGATATTACGATTGCCTGCCCGCCCGCATGCGCGCATGGTCAGTGTCACTCAGTCAAAACTTTTGTTTCTAAAAGTTCCGGAAAAACTAAGAAAGAAAAAGAGATGAGATCACACAGTACGACCACTCAGGAACCACACTCTACAAGTTTTGAACAGGCACTGAGGACGACGAGCAAGTTTATTTTATCATTTTTGTTATAGAAATATCCTCTAAACTGAGCTATGTCAAATCATCATCCGTCAAACCCAGCGGCAGTGTTTTACCATATCTATCACCGTAATTAAATGTATAAACACCAGTATTAGCGTAGACTCTGATCTACCATCAAGCACTGTGCCTCTATTGGTAATCAGACACAATTTCATTACTGACACGATTTATAGCAGAAGATGATCTACAAATGCATTATTTTTATGGAAGATTTAAGTTAATAATAATACAAAAAGTATCGAAACATTGGGCGCATCTAAGCGGCACATCTCTATAGTAGTGAAGCGCTGCGGTGGGTCTAATCTCGATTAAATATGAATTACAAGGCTCACAATCTTGTCAGTGAGATCTCATCAATGAGGAATCATGACCCCATTTATGAATATATATGGGTCAATACTTAAGCTCTATCCGTCTGGAGAAAAAAGTAGGTGTTAATATCAGCATATTGACTAAGTGCTGTCAAGTCGGCTGTTAATGTATTATAGTAAGGCTAAAAGTAGGGACATCGCGGGCTCCGCGTGCCACTCAATGTCTATGCTAAATAATATGGGAAACAGGAGATATCATTGGCAAATGCCGGTCATTAAAGTTTCGTACAAAGATGAAATTAAAAGATAAAAATTCTAAAGGAATACATTTCTTTATTGTATAAGCATGAATAATAAGGTTTATGAATGCAATAATATAAGGAACGCTGTCTATGAAACGTTCCACATTTTTTTAAGTGTCCAGTAATATGTAAAAGAATGCTCTTTAAGGTCTACAAATACAGGTTAAAATTCAATTAACCTACTGAAAATATCACATTAATCGGATATTTTACCTCACACAAAACATCTATTATAATAAAAAATCTGTAAACTGGTCCCGCCAATGTCATTTTTCTATGTTTAAGCAAGAAAATGCTGGGAGGTAAATACTCTTAAAACTCGTCTGCTGATATCATCAACCTTGTCGTGAATGTCGTCTGCTTGTGGTGTACTATACAAACATCATTATCACTCAGTGAAAACTCATAGAAAATGACAAAGACTTTTACTTTTCTGAACAGTCATATGATACATGCAGGCAAAATCATTGGCAATATCACTTAAATTTTCCGTCTGTCATTCCTGTTTGAAAAATGAGAATCGAGCTTTGAAGTTACAATTACCTGGGGCTATCGCAGTGCAATGCACTCAGTGCGCTGACAAATTTGATATTGCTTCATTAATTAAACCTTCTTTGCTATAAGAAATACACAATAAGATCATATAGACTAATTTATATATATTTGAGATCCGGCGATGATCTGTTAAAGCCTTTTTTAATCTATACCATTAAAAAGCTATAAAGATATACCGGCCATTGTGCATGACAAGAATTAAAAAATAGCAGTCGAAGTAATAATGAAGATGCTACTATTATGATCGTAAATTTTATAACATAAAAATATGTGCAAAATTAAGAATGTTTTATCCTTGTTAGCATGTCCCCCTCCGTAAAGGTCAGTTAGTACATATATAATTAAATGTATCGATTTTTGTGCGAAGAAAGAAATTATAATCCTCTATGTAGTTATAATACAAAATTTGTTTACAATCACTTGTGTCGGTAAGGTATTTTGACTTACAGGAATATTGAATTGCTTGTATCGAAAAATCGAGATTTATGTCACACACACACACACACACACACACACACACACACAGATATATATATATATATATATATATATATATATATATATATATATATATATATATATATATATATACACACACATACATACTGATTTCATTGACAGATGCTTTTGCCATATCTATCATCCATCGACAAATTGATAGATATATAGATATGTTACTTTTCGCACAATGGAAGCAGACAAATCTTTCTTGAAGGGAAATTGTTACTCTTATGCGTACGAGAATAGTATTTGTTTTGGCAACTCAACCATATTCTTTGTATTTTATAACGAAATAATTGCTACGCGGCTGCAATTACTCTTTAATGTAAAATATTCCCTGGCACAAAGGTCCCTTCCCCAAATATGGGGGTCATGCCGTGTTTAGGTCCTTAAGTTTAAAACTCCACCCATCTTCCATTCTATTTCAGATGACCGAGTTAGTCTTTTAAGATACAAAAATATTACAGCTAATTTGGCTGGTGGACATAACAACAGCTTTTTGAAGATGATTGTTTAGTGGAAGTGATCTCATCAACGAGCTTGACCAATATGTAACCTAAGCATAAGATAAGATTATAAATAATTCGACAGTAGATATTTATTGT
>JAECUM010082854.1:0-5000 GCA_016617855.1 Megalonaias nervosa | reverse complement strand
AGTATGGGGCGAAAAGTTTCGGAGTTATACAAATTTGAAATTGTACATATTTTAAAGCCAAAATTCTCTATATGGTCTGCTCGGGTATAATAACTCTTCTGTTGCAACAAAACTATACTATCTGCAAAAGTGCAAGGAGGCAAAAGTTTACACCTGCCTGGGTGATTAGACTGGTCAGTAGGCCAAATGAAATCTTAGTCACAAAACATCTGATTTATATATGCCGGGATCAGCCGAAAGGTCATTCAGGCGAAGGCCACCATGACTTCGTTCTGGAGACATCAGGAGTTTGCTATGAAACGATAAAGGAGTTGTAGATATAGTCTTACCCTTGACCAAAGTTGTTTATTATTACTAGGACAAGCTGTAATATGGGATATGTCAAGGGTTTATTGTGTTTAATCACAGGGAGTTTGGAATCCACTTATTTAGCTGGACACAGGACTAGTCTAACAATTACTTTTGCGCATGAAACAATCTACGTGAAATTGCGATTTCCAAAACTCTTTTCATTAATGCCAAAAAATTCTACCAATATTTTTTTTTATATATCCTACATTACTTGGCAGTACATCTGTCTAAATTTATCAACTTAAATTGATTTACCTGATTCAATGTTTCACTACGAAGAAAACCAGGACCCATCCACCCAAATAATTCCTGCAAGCAGCTGCATATAGCACTGCAGTATGGAAAGACTTGTAAAATACACAAGATTATAGAAGCAATGAGAATTACAATTAGGAACTCAGTGAATACGCCCGCGAAATTAACTTGACAGCGACATACGACCAAAGGGGGCAAGATAAAGTGATTATAAGTAATTTTTTGGCACATGTGTATATGCTTCTCTCTATCTTGGTTGTCAAGACTCTAACAAGGCAGTAACAGATGACTCCAGTTATATGTTCTGACACAACCATCAACATGGAAGCCGTGTATGTCATTATACTGTATTAAAGTTTTGACTTCAGAAGTGGTATACTGTTTGCTTTTGCTACTTTAAGGCAACTGGATCAAGTTTCTTTATTTGTTGTCAGAAGTTTTTGTTGGTCTGTTGTCGCAGATTGGAAATTGGTATTCTCACGGGTTAGCTATCACGCTCTGAAAATGTTTTGCACATTTTGCTTGTGGGAAATCCAAGTGGTTATGTTTCAGTCACAGACTATAATACGCATTATATAACCACACTCGACAGTAGAATCAGAAAATTTATGGATCATATATGATTCAAACATCAAACGAAAACTGGTATACACATGACTCACTGTTGTCAATTTTGCTATCGTTGCTATGTCACTTTTACGGTATTTCATAGTTTTTGTTCACTAACTTATTAGGAGATTAAATATGAGGATATGTTTCTGTGGACATATATAAACGATGAACAAAATCAGGTTAGTTAGAAATAATTGGAATACAGAAACGAACGCGATATGACTGTTTTGAAATTACCCATTACCAGAACATAATGGACACCCATCCACCCACCTCACCCCACTAAAATGGCAAACAACAACTATTGACTTTTTACGCAAATTATTTACTGAGAGTTCACTCAGAATAACATGTATGGGTCATTTCATCAAATATAGAAAATACCACATAAACAGGGAAAACTTTATTGGAAGCTGTCGTTTTCTTTCAGTCTTCTTAAAATCTAGATATGACGGACACCAATACGAGGTCATGCTTCGAAGACCTTTCGATTCACCAATCGGATTGCAGCATTTATATTTAACGAAAGTTAAAAGCGTAATCCGAAACATACAATTTCTAAAGATAATTCTTCCTAACTCCGAAATGCAACACTCATTTGATGGGTTACAAAAGAATAAGTGGACCAAAAGATCGAAAGTTGACCGTAAATTCGAATGATCATGAAGACATCAATCTTTATCGGTGTCATAAATCGATCTCGATTTTAATCAGTTTAATCCCGTTAGTCAAGAACACATAAATTTAAACAGGCATTGGAATTCACTGTTGTTACCTAGGTTTTTACACTCCCCGGAAATACCCGGTTCGGCCGGGTTCTAAGATAAAAATTTGATCTTGTCGGGTTGTCACCTACCCCTCGGTCTTTCTATGTGGTAATACAATATAAAACCCCACAAAATGTTGTTTTATGATTGTCAAAATTGAGGGTGAAATAGGCGCATAGGTGGGGAAATAAAAAAAAAAAGGGAGTGGAGAAACCAGACACAACATGCACATTCAATGCAGACATAGATGCACATTTCAATGAAACGTCGCCACAAATTCCTTTAGAATTTCAAAACGTAAATTCTTTTTACATATTCAGTATTATTCTTTTGTGAGTTTTCGATAATATGGTTATCAGATAAGTACACAACGTCAACTTCTGTATATACGAGTCACACAAGTTACGGGTCGTAATCTTGTTATTGAAACCCGTCTCACTATTTTCGGACATAGAGTACTAGAAATGTAAATGAACGTGGCAATCAAAGTTCAGAACTAGTGGATGTCAAACACATTTTCCACGCATTTTAAACCTATCATAAAGTGGCACTGATACAACAGGTGGAATACCACACACACACACACACACACACACACACACACACACAAAAACACACACCTGGTTCTTTAAAACATACGGACAAAGCAGTCAAAGCGTATATATTATCCAGTTTCATGTCGATACAAACTTTGGTAAATGTTTCTAAATGCTGAAATAATAGCAGATTGTGATGAGCAGAAACTCTCGATCCTCTGTTCTTTTGCTTGCTTAATCCAACGAACGAACGAACAAACAAACAAACCAATAAGCATTCAAAGAAAAGAGCGAAAGGTACAAAAGCAGACAGACCGATCGTTGTCGTAAAAACAACAATGATTAGTCATAAGAAATTAAAAGATTTTAATTTAGCTATTGCTGGAAAAATAAGTAGAAAACATACATAACGTTTTTCCACGATTCATGCATTAATGAAAACTCTACAAGACAGAAAGTACAGATCTACGTAAGCGCAAAAGAAGTTCCTGACGTTGCTAGACATCATATGCAACAATGGAGATTTCAGGTGCCTTAATAGGCATTTGTATAATTCTTTTGGGAAATGTAATTATCATTTACACTGTAATTAAACCTTAAAATGACATACACATACTAAATGTTTCTCCTAATAATAAACATCGGCATGGGTTTATAATATGAAAGAACTTCGTACATCCTCCAGTGATATGATAAATATCTCTAAAGTGATTGTTCTATTCACTTTTCGTTGATACTTAAGCTAATGGCTTATTCAGTTTTGTTGGCTATCAAGTTCGTTGATTGAGTGATGGACTGACGGACTGATTGCTACATAATCAAAGGAGAACCGAGAGTTCGGGTCATCTTTAGTTAGTATGCACTTCTTCAACAAAAACCGGAAATCAAGCAACCAAATTATAATGTTCGATTTTTAAATACCTGATAACATTAATTAAACATAGGATGATGGTCGCTTTATCAGTGTTACTTGGTTTTCAACTCCACTGACTAAATAACTATGAATGATTGTTGTATTGCAAGTTATTCTGACAATAATATATTCATTATATGACATATGGGGAAGTGTAGTATCCAGCTTCATCCATGTAACCAATGGGGTGAAGCAGGGAGGTGTTCTTTCCCCTTTGTTATTCAGTATATACATAGACGAGTTAAATCGTAATCCAGATCAGTGTCACGTGGGATTACATTTGATACCAAATATTTTATTTCTTAACAATTTTAATTTTGATGATTTTTCATTGATAAGTCCTTCTATCACAGGTTTAATGAAATTATTAAAGATATGTGAACAATACACAACTGAGAATGATATCATCTATAATACGCAAACAATCGGTATGCATGGTCTTTCATTTAACTTCTTTCAAATTACTATCTCCACCCATTATGCATCTTAACGGTCATTTTCTGATATATGTCAACAGTTAAACTGTTTGGGTCATATTTTAAAATCCAGTCGGTCAGATGATGAAGATGATGAGACGTTACAGTTTTTCTGTACTGGAACAAAGGTGTTTCTAAATTTATAAATTTTTCTTTGAATATCAAAATTAAATTATTCAAATCTTATTGCTGCACAATGTATTCCGCTCCTCTGTGGACAAAATTTAGTGAATATATGAAAAGAAAACTTGTTATTAGTTATAATAATAGTCGTCGGTTTCTATTAAGCCTTCCAAGATGGAACATTGCTTCTTTCATACATTTAAACTATACTGTATTCAGCCTTAAAGAAGTAATGAGAAAGTATGTGTTCTCAATAATGACAAGAATATCTAGTAATAAGATTTGTATCTTCAAATCTCCGTGGCATTCGTTTAAATTCTCGGATTATAGTGAGCTGGAACAAATTGCTGTTTAAATGTCTTACTTAATTTCTTTCTTATCAATGCCAGACACAGTCCATTGTTGTAGATGGGTATGTATATTTGTACATAAGATATCTGTGATCTTTTATGTTTAAAATACTTTTATATTATATTTATATTTTAATTTAGATTTATGGACTATGCAGTCTGAAATAAAGAATTCTTAGCTTACAGGGGTGAGAATAATGAGTTAACAAGATAAAATGATGGAAACATCTCGTCTTCTGCTTTAACGTCAACACTACACAATAACTAAGGACTATCCTTCGGAACTGACTAATGTATTCTAATCTGTGTAAAAGTATCTGATCTACAAGGAATTACTTAACAAGGCAAAGTAGTTTTATGATAACAAGGGCTCCTTCCCTCGAAGTAGTGTTTTGATAGCAAAGGTTCTGCTATGACAACAAGGTTCCTTTACGGAGTTATGGGTTTACGTATAAAAAAAACTTTAACACAGTTGACGCCATCGCCCACGAAGATGACAGACGACATCTTGGTCAGCATATCTCTTATTTTTCCTCCAGTGGTGAGATAGAAATCACCCCCGAGATGCTTATGGTATTAACATAGGATCGCCGACAGTTCCGTTAGAATCCATGTTC
>JAECUM010082841.1:0-14617 GCA_016617855.1 Megalonaias nervosa | reverse complement strand
TATTATAATCTTTTTCATATCTGCTGACTCTCATTGGTAGAACATCTGTTAACATACTATCAATGATACTGAATTCGCGTATTAAATCGTCCATATCATATTTTATACCACGCAAATAAGATCGTATCTGATCAAGTAATTTTTTATAAGTTATACTTGCTGTTTTACAAGCATTTATTTTAGTCGCAAGACGAGGCTCCATATTTTTACACGCTGTTGCAAGATAAACACCAACACCGGATATTATTAACAAAAACGGATTTAATAATGCTCCACTTGAAATTATACCAGAGCTAGTCATTAACAATGGCAAAGATGATATTACTCAAAGTATTATACGGTAGTATTTATAACATTCTTTTACACACCAGAGGTTTTTATGATAAAATTTATAATATTTTACTAATGCGTCAACATCTTGTTTTGGAATTTCTTCTGAAATGTGATTGAAATCGATGACATGTTGTTTCATTATACAATTTGTTTACACAAAAACAAAAGTTCTAGCACCAACAATCGAATCGAGAAACTCACTGAATTTATTATTTTTAGGATCAGCTATAAATTCTCTGTATTTGTCATAAACATGTGACGAAGTATTTTTATATCGTTCATCTGTTAATACATATTGTTTCTTTAACCAAGCATACGAATCAAAACTATTTCCTACTTCACTCTCATATAAATCTGTTTTATTCACAAAATTACTGTAATCGATTTCTGTTTCATCAATATACCCTAATACTAAACTCAACTGATCTAACGTGAAATTTTTGAGAACAAGATGTTGTCTGATAATTGCATATGTGACTACGAAATTTGCTAGCATTAGTTTCTAAAGCTTATCTAGTTCAATTGTAAGAAGACCAACAGCAGAAGCTACTTTTAACATTAATTTTTCATATGGTTTTGTGAATATTGTTTTAATTTCGTTGTAATAATTTCGTAGTGACAATTTTCTAGAGTACTGTATTGATGGGAATGGAACATCGTCTTCTTCACTTATATCATAATAAGAATCAGACTTTACTTCCAACTTTGCTTGATTGACTATTTCAAAAAACTTTTCTTGCTCATCATCACTAAAATTACTAATTTCATCGTCTAAAGTTTTGATTATTTTTAGAGACTTGTTAACAATAATCGGATCAAATTCTGGGTCTTTTTTACGTATCATTGGCAAAATTGCGTTTGCGTACACTTTAATAATTAACTCTGCGTCTGACGTCATAGTAACGATTTTAACCAAGGTTTCTTTGTCGTTGTAGTACATACCGAGATGTTTAAAAATATGTCGTTTTGAAAAACTATTATATACATTTTTGTTTCTTTTTATTTTTATTTTCTTAGTTTCCGCTAGTTTGTCAAGACGAGTATGATTTTCGTTTATTCGTCTTTCTTCCAATGTTCTTCCACTATAAACTCGTGCTTTTATTAAGTCTGATTTTATTATCAAATCTATGTTATACCAATCAAGCTCAAGTAATATTTTTTTAAAATATAATTTGAACTTGTTTTTGTTCTTCTAGGCAATCGTCAGGATGACAGTATCTGCTTATAATGTCAAAGTTTTCTATTGCTTTTTTCAGTTGTGGTCCTCGCATACGTATAACGCGAATAAAATTAGCAGAATTTCCTGGCAATGTTGGATTGTTTAATGATTCGATGCCAAATTTTTTCAAACTTTACACCTCTTTCGATACGTCATTAACGGTTTCAAAATCTTTGTTGGGGTTAAGAATATTATCATAAAATTCTTTCGCAATAGTTATAATTGGCGGTTCTGACA
The DNA here is from genome assembly GCA_016617855.1 of Megalonaias nervosa. Lineage (NCBI taxonomy): Eukaryota > Metazoa > Mollusca > Bivalvia > Unionida > Unionidae > Megalonaias > Megalonaias nervosa. The sequence continues at coordinate 12,828 of JAECUM010082841.1, read as the reverse complement.
TTATTTTATAGCATTAGATTAAATTTGATCATCGAGTGTGTATATTTGAAATGCTGTCAGTCCTGGAAACTTACGTTCAGCAGCAATAACATAAACTCGAAAATACAAGTACTTGTTAACAGTGTTTTCAGTCGGAATCATAAAATATTGTGTTGTTGAAATGTAAGTGTCTGTTGTGCTATACAATGTTGCCCAATTAATATCATCATTTGATCCTTCCAATCGCCAATTATAAATTTGACCAACGCTAGGATTTAATCGATTTCGCAAATGAAATTGCCAAATAGCAACTGCAATGGGACATTTTGATTTTGATCCAAAAATTTTCAATTTCTCCGTTAGTCGTCCACTCATGTTTATCAGAGAAAGCGTAAAGAGGATAATTTTCAGGATAAAACGATGATGCGCTTACATCAAATCCAACTGATGACTTAAACAATATTGGAATATACCCAACATTAGTTTTGGTTCGTTTTACACTACTAAACAGACTGTCAACATACACTTTATTTGTCAGATCGTTAGGGTTAACTGGAGCGTAAGTCGTCATTATCTTGTTGGCTTTCATGTTTATATTCCCTGACATCGGTCCACCGGATTTCTTAAAATATGGGTTAAGTTCTTCTTTTAACTGAGCATAACTAATAGCATCAGTGTTATCAGATGGTGGTGTTATTGGTAATCCAGTTATTTTTGAATTTAACATGGACAGGTCACCTGTCATTGTGTCACCGGCTTTGTTAAGTTTATTATCGTCAACAGATTTTATTTGTGCATAACCTACAGCTTGTGTTTGATTTAAGTTTTCTGGCGGATACGTAGTCTCTAAATTTATAATTTTTTTTCCTGACATGTTGATATTACCTGTAACTGTCCCACCTATTTTATCAAGTTTGTTATCATTAACATACTTCAACTGCAAATAACTTACCGCTTGAGTTTGATTTAAGTTTGCTGGTGGATACCTGGTCTCCAAATTTATAAATTTGTTTCCTGACATATCTAATTTACCGCTTAAAATTCCTCCTGTCAATGATAGTTTATTATTGTCGACTAATTTAAGTTGTGCATAACTAACAGCTTGTGTATTAACGACATTTGTTGGCGGATAATCTGTTTCTAAATCTAGTACTCGTTGATTTGACATAAACAGGTTTCCTGTCATTGTGTCGCCGGATTTTTTTAAATAGCCTGATAAATCAACCTTACGTCTGTTATTGTTGTACTTTCAGTTTTTGACGTTGAATCTCCTACTAATGTTCGAAATTTTGTATAATAGCTCATTATTTATTTATCGTCTGACAATTTTTTTATATAGCATAAAATTGTATAACAATAATGGCAAAATCGTCGATATAAAATTTTGATACAGAGCGGTTGGTGAAACATGAACATGAAAACGAACTTCCAGATTGTCATTATCTTATCGTTGGAAGAACTGGATCGGGGAAAACAAACTTGCTTATGAATTTACTTCTCGGAGATAATTTTAACTACGATCGCGTTTATATTTACACAATTAATCCGCAACAGGATAAGTACGAGCTACTTAACAATTATAATGACAAACTTCGTGATGATCTTGAGGCTGGCGAAGATTTGTTTATTATAAAACAACCAGAAGAACTTGTTCCAGTTAATCAACTTGATTCGTCCGAACACAAGATAGTTGTTTTTGATGATATTCAGCTAAACAACGAAGAAATGAATAAAATAAGATCATATTTTTCATTATCACGTAATAAAAAATGTAATTCTATTTATCTCGCCCAAGGTTTTTATAATGTTGACAGATTTAGTAGGCAAAATACTGGTTGATTTATATTATTTCCAGGACTGGACAATGTCGACGTTAGAAATATCGCGAACGAGCAATGTGGTGATGCAACGAAAGATAAATTTATTCAATTATATCATCAAGCAACGGCAAATAAATATGACTTTTTTTGTTTGATAAATTAATAAATGATATGAGTAAAATGTTTCGATGTTGTATTGAAAAATATCTACAATAATGTTTATAGAAAATAGTATATAATTAATGGAAAGACAAGCAAAGTACAGAAAACATATAGAAAATCTAAAAAAAAATTGCACAATCTCAGGCACAATTTTAGCAGCAAGTACAGCAAGCACGACGTGGCCAAGTGATTGCAGCAGAAACAACAGCAGCCGTTCTCAAAACCAGTTACTGAGGCTTTATTTGGAAAACAACCTGAAACTAAACCATTATCGAAGAAGAACTTAAAAAATTACAAGAAAAAGGTTTTCTCGGACTAGTTAAAGAACAACAAGAAGCAGCTGCTGGAAGAATTATTACTAGATCTGATACGGAGAAAAAAAGATTAGATGAGTTACTTGTAGCAAATGTAGCTAATCCTGCTGCAACACAAACTGAACTAAGAAGGTTGTTGAATAATCCACTGGAACTTCAACAAAGATTAGCGGAAGCAGCAGTAGTTGGACCGATTGAAAGAAGGTTAGAACAAAAAATGAAAAAATCAGAAGAAATGTTAGAGGATATTTTTGCTGAAGAAAAAGCTAAAAAAGAACCATGGAGAAAAGAACATGGATTAGATATGCAAGACAAAGAAAGATTTGACTCTGCTTTAGAAAATATAAATGGCAAAATAGCAGATTATAAGTATAAAAATTTTAATGAAAAATATGATTTTAAAGCTGTGAAAGTACGAGATGTTAGAAAAGATGATTACAAATCCGAAGAAAAAATTAAAGAGCTAGAAAAAATAAAAGAAGAAAGTAAGATACATCTTGACGATGTAAAACTAGAAAATGAAAACTACTACAATAGTATTGAAAGATACCGACGTTGGATTATTGCTGATCTTTATATCAAAGTTATTAGTAGAATAAAAGAAAACCGATACGAAGATGTTAACCATAAGTTGATTACTGAGGCAAAAAATCTAGATGAAAAACATATGAAAGCTGATACAATTGTCTCAAAGGATATGGATCCTAATGAAAGACAAATAGAATTAAGTCGATTGGTTGATGACTATGAAGAACTTGATAGAAGGTTAGCTGAAAAAACTGGAGAAGGAGTTAGAATATTTTCATCAGTTACTGAAATGATTGGCAGATTAATGTTATTGATATCATCAAAAGAAGCTGGAAATGTTGGTGATGAAATTGACAATGAAATTATTGACTTACTTGATAATTTGAGATCGGAAAATTTATTAACATCTGACGAATACGAAACTTTACATCGCGATTTAATCGCGGCGATTTAATTTTTTTAAAATATAATAATAAATGTCAGCAAACTTATTACTAGACTCTAGTCACGCTGATAAAGATAGCGCAAATTTTTATGTAAACTATATTCCGCCAATAGAGCTAGATCGTGAAAAACAATATGAAATTGAACTAATTTCCTGTACTTGCTGGCATTCTGTGGCTAATGTAAAAACTGGAATTAACGATGAATTTAGATTTAATGCTCATGTTCCTCGTAAACCTCCTGTTTGGATAACAGTTAATATTCCACAAGGAGCTTATAATATTACTGATCTAAATAAAATAATAAAAGAATTTATAACAAAAAACGGAGGAGGAGCTGATAATTTTGAGCTAACACCAAACTATAATACATTACGCGCTAGAATAACATTAGAAAATATGATAGTTTTTTATCACCAACAAGTATCGCATCACTGATAGGATTTGAACATAGACATTATCCTCTTATTAGTGATGCTACTTTAAATCTCAGAACGTATGACGGTGAAAATCCAGTAAATATAACTGATGTAAACACAATATTGGTAAATTGCTCTATCGCATCTGGATCTTACTCAGCCTTAGGTAGTAAAGGACAAACAATATACAGTTAGTCACCAGAAGTTCCACCAGGATCTCTTATGCAAATTAGTCCACGTCAGGTTATTTATTATCTGTTAAATGTTGAAAATCAAATAACAGAAGTAAATATGCAATTGACAGATCAGTCTGGAAGACAGTTAGATCTTAATAATGAAGTTGTTTCTTATTATTTTCACTTACGAGAACAATAGTAAACATATTTTCTAAAACAATAAAATTATGCAACCTCAGATATAATGAAACAGAGAAAAAAAGTTTATCGAAGAAAAATAGTCGGAGGATTTTTGGGAAATATATTTGCTAAAATTATAGAAAATGCTCCAGGAATAGCTCATAAAGTTGCACCAATTGCACTTGACGCATCAAAAGCGTTCGCAACTGGAGCTGCATCTGCTGCTGGAACTGCTGTGGGACAAAAAATAGCTGATAAAATAAAAAGCCCCCCGCAAGCGGTATACCGACAATCAAACAAGCTATTTCAGAAATCGCACCAACAAAAGAAACTCAACGCGCAATGATAACAACGACAAAAAAACTTTTATCACCACGAGGAGAACAAATTACACAAAAATTAATATCTAAAGTAACAACACCGAAATAGCTTCACTCTCAAAATTTTGTGTAACCTAATAAATAAAAAAAAGTCTGTAAAAAATTATCTCGATTTAGCAGAAACTTATGACACAGACGACACAGTAACAGAATTTGAATATGTTGAATATCTCGATGAAAATTCTAACGAACCTAATAAGGCTGGCCGCAGAACATTTGATACTCGAAACGAGGACGTATTTCTACTTCCTCATAAAGCAACGTTAGAAGTTCGTGGCCGGATTATGACAGCACCTGCCGCAATTGCAGCTGAAACAGAAGTAGCTCTTATAAATGATGGTTGGTGTTTATATAAAGATGCTCGATATCAGCTGGCCAATCAAACTATCGAAGATATTTCAAATCACTTGCAAGTTGCAAGTACACTCTTAAATATTATTTCGTTTTCCGATGATTACTCCAAATCAACTGCAACTAATATGATGTGGTTTAAATATACTGGAACTGGTGTAATAATTACTGCGAAAAATGAATTTATTTCAAAAGGTATTTTAATACACGGAGCTGATGCTGCTGCAGATCTTGTAATTGTAAGAAATTTTCTTATTGCTAATGCTGCTGCGCTAGGTATAGACGAACCAGCTGCAGGCGCTAACGCAGACGCTATAAGAGTCTCACTTACTGGTGTTTGTGATAATCTTGGTATAGCACCGCCAGATTTGGCTGCTAGTACCATTGAAATGTTAGATTTAGTTATTAACACAATTGGATTTCGAAATAGACGTTACAATGAAGGTTATGTTAAGAGAAAGGCACTTGCAGCACTATCACGTCAAATTACAATGATGCTGCCGTTAAGTACAATATTTGGCTTTTGTCGCGATTACAATAAAATATTTCGTGGAGTTAAACATACGCTTATTTTAGATCGGTCAGAACAAAATGATTGTTTATTTCGATCTGGTGGAGATAATGTACAATTTGTCATAAACAAACTTGCACTATGGATGCCAAGAATAACTCCGTCTATCACTAAAATAACAGAATTAAATGATATGCTGCAAAAACATACGAATAGAATTTATTTTCAGCAACATAAAATATATCAAACAGCAGTTCCAAATACCACAGACTACACATGGCGAGTAACAACAACATAAAGTGAACAAAAGCCACGGCAATTATTTGTTGTATTTCAGCAACAGGCGGGGCGTAATAACCAAAAACAAAATAATGCGATATTTGATAATACTGATGTTAGACGAATATATGCTAGAATAAATTCAAAGCAATACCCAGAGCGGGCGATAGAATGTAATTTTGCAGATAACGCTAATAAAAATATTACTCGACCTTACATGTACCTGTTCGACGCACTGCAAAAATATCAAGACGTTCTAGATGGATCTCAGATATCATTAGAGGAATTTCGTACACTTTATCCAATATTTTATTTTGATGTTAGTAAACATAGCGAGCGAGGTGTAGACAGCACAGCTGATATTGAAATTACTTGGACACTAGGAGCAGCTCCAGCTGCACCATTTTATGTATATGCGTTAGTAATAAGCAATAGATTTGTTACAGCTGACTCTGTTGGAGGTAAAATGTCAGTCCAAGTTTAAAGTGCAAAGCACTTTACTTTAAGTTTAATCTGTAACTTTAATAATAAGATGACAAAATATATTGTAAAAGAAATATATTTGACCGATGGTCAAGTTAAAAAATTAGCAGCTGCTGTTGCAAAGAAAAGACAAGTATCATTAAAGGTCAACCCTAACACCAAAGGTGTTTTAGGTACTTTAACAAAATTAATGTTAACCAAAAAACAAGTAAATATATAGGATCGCAAAAAACCTTTGGTTTTAAATTTAAGTGCTGCACAAATAACTGCAATGTCAAAACAAGGTGGTTTCTTCTGTCCGGCACTGTCTGTAATGGCCAGAACGTTAATACCTAAAGTTTTGCCAGTGTTAGGCACATTAGGATTAGCAGCAGCGTCTGGAGCAGTATATGGCGCAACGAAAAAGGCAGTTGAAGGTCTTGGAATAAAGAAAATTTTCGTTTAGTTTAATGTTTCGTATGAATGTCGATGGTAACAAAATTAGGAAAATTACTTGTAATTTTCTGACTTTAATTTTATGTGACTCATAAATATAATGCCCAGATGAAAAACAGCAAAAAGAAAGACACTGACGAAAAGAGAGACACTGACGAAAAGAAAGACGACGAAACAAAAGACACGACAGAGCCGAAAAGGGGGATTTATTCGAATAGCCCCGTTACTAGCAGGATTGGGGGGAAGTCTAATGCCAAATCTGTTAGGAGTAGGACGAGGACTAATGTTGCCAGGAACAAGGAGATAAAGTCTGCGTTAAGTAATTTTGATATACTTGATAAACTAAAGAAAGCAAAAAGTTCCAGTGGAGTTTATTCTAAAGATGAACTTACAGCGATTCCATCGCTAGCGTCTCCAGGTTCGTGTGTTATAAATATACAAGATTTTAATGACGGATCTGGTACACATTGGGTAGCTGTTTTTGATAACAATTATTTTGACTTGTTCGGAATTCCACCAAGTGACGCAGTAAAAAAATATATGAGTAAAAAGAAAAATAATAAATTATTCGTCTAATCAAATTCAACCAGTTGAAACTTCTGCTTCAGGATACTATTGCGTAATGTTTATTAAACAGATGACCGAAAATCCAGATTTTTTAAAGTTTATTTTGCAATTTGGCAAACAACCTTCTTACGCTAATGATGAGATTGCATTAAATTTTATCTAAACTCACTGATATACAGTGTCAACATATTGTCTTAAGTGTAAAACTAAAACAGAAAATAAAGATGAAAAAACAGAAAAAACAAAAAATAATAGAATAATGCTGAAAAGTATTTGTGTAATCTGTGGAAAAAGAAAAAGTATGTTTTTACCAAAAACAAAGTTGTCCGGAGCGAGTTATCCAGAAATTATTTTAGTAGACGATTGAAACAATATTATCTGAAAAATTTGTCAGTTATAAAATAAATAATGACATGCGAGTGCGATTGTGATAGAGATTTATGCCTCGAGCAAAATAAAATTGTTACATATTGTCAGAAATGTAACAACAGAGAAATAATTGGAACAGGTATAGATATATATAAATTTATTAGCAAATTACCAAAACCAAAAGGCGGTTGGACATTGCCAGGCCATAAATATACTGGACCTTATGATCCTCTTGATAAGCAACTTGACGAAAACGATAATCCGCTGCCAGGACAAGAGCCTTACAATCAAGTTGATGCAATAGCAATGCGTCATGATATCTGCTACAGAGACATTGAACTTCCAGACAACGAACAAAATAAACACAGCTGCGATAAAGTAATGTTAGACGAACTTCTTGATATGAAACCTGTAAATATGCGAGAACGTGTTGACCGAAGGCTGGTTCAGGGTTTTATTGGAGCAAAATAGAAACTTGGTCTCGGTATAAAAGAATTATATGATGATCTTTCCATAGAGACGCTAGCGTCTGAGCTACATAAACCTAAAAAAAAGTTTCCGCGACGTAAAGTTGTTGCAAATGCCGTTGATGACATCTGGGCGATAGATTTGGTTGATATCTCAAATCTAGCTCAATTTAACGTTGGCGCTGATGGCGCTCCAAAGAGATATCTTTTTAATGTTGTAGATGTTTTTAGTAAATACGCGTTTAGTATACCCGTTTCAGATAAAACAGGGACATCGATGACTGATGCGCTAAAACAAATTATTGTTAACACAGAAAGAAAACCAAATAGAATCTGGACTGATCATGGAGCGGACTTTTTTAATAAAAAATTTGAACAATTTTTAGAGCAAAATAACATTAAAAAATATGTCACAGGAAATGAGGGAAAGAGTGTCATCGTTGAAAGATTTAATCGCACGCTCAACGAAAAAATCCACAAATATTTGACAACTAAAAATACGAATAAATATATTGACAATTTACAAAAAGTTGTTGACGAGTATAATAACACGAAACACAGATCCAATTCGCTAGGCAAAAGCAAAATCTCGCCAAACGACGCCATTGCAAATCCAATATTAGCAAACGAAAATATGTACCGCAGACATAAATTTAAAATTGGTGATAAAGTTAGAATTTCTTTGACGAAAAAAATTTGAAAAAGGATATACTCATAACTGGAGTGAAGAAGTTTTTGTTGTTGATAAAGTACTTTTAACAATACCAGTTACATACTCGTTGAAAGATTTATTAGGTGAGTCTATAACTGGCAGTTTTTACGAGCAAGAACTTCAGAAAACAGAACAAGATATATTTGTTATTGAAAAAGTTATTAAAAAGCGCGGCAACAAAAGTTTAGTCAAATGGCTTGGATATAGCGATAAATTTAATAGCTGGATACCAACTAAGTCGATTTCATCGACTGCGATCGAATAATATTATTATAAATTTCTTCGTATTTTATTAGTACGGATTTACATTTTACTGGTTTACACAGAGAAATTAAATGTAATTTTCTTGCACCATCGACTGGCATTAAATTAAATATTTTAACACAAATAAAATCGTATTTTATATTTCTTTGTTGTCCAGTTATTTTTACGTTTAAAAAGAGTTTTATAAGCTGCCAAAATATTTGATGCTCTGTGATAGTAAAATTAGATTTTATTATTTTTTTAGCAATATCGTACTTAACGTCATATCGTCCAGTTGTTGGTCTGCTTAAATTTGTTTTACTAACAACAACATCATCTTCTTCATCGTCGTAGTTATGCAAAATATCTTTATCAGTATAACCAGCAAATCTGTCATTAGTAATATTTTCTAATTTAAAATTTGAAACTGAAACACAATCTCACGAATATAGTTCAGCCAGTCTCTCAATTAAGTTCATTATTATAATAATCTTTTGTCTAATTAATAAATAATAAGATGTTCGGAGAAATAAAATATCATCAAAGAGTTAATATATTAAATCACAAAGAATTAGCTGAGGCAATTCGAAATTGTTTGTTGGGACATAGTTTTTATTTTGTTGATGTTATGATAACATTAGGCGAATCTGACAAATTTTTATTAATAGCAGCAGACAAAATAAAACTCGATACAAATAAAATGATGACATTACGATTTAATCGCGACGATGTCATGGAATTTAGTCATAATTGTCTTACTCAAAATGATATAGAAAATATAATTAGTTATCGTATTTAAAACTAAATCTATCAAATGTCAAAATTAACGTTGCTGATTTTGTTACATTATCAGCTACAAATTTTACTACACGTGGATTAATTGTATGATATTTTGCCGCATATGCTATTGATCCAAATTTTATTTCTTCTCCAGTTTCGAGATCTATTGAAATTATTTGTCTGGCTGGATTTTTAAAATTAGAACCATCAGAACCGGCTCCACGTCTTGTGTTTTCTTTTGGCGTCACCACATCTAAATTTTCCAAACAATTATCTGTTTTAATACCATTTTTATGATCAACAACTAAACCATTAGGTGTTAGTCCGTTAAAAGTTTCAAACACAAAACGATGATATTGATAATGAACAAAATTAGTTTTTGTTCCACGTACATTAACACCAAGATATTCATTTCTTTTTAAACTTCCAATAACTTTTTTTGTTCTTATATGCCTAATAATTCCATTGTCATTTGTCTCGTATAAATCAAATACTGGATGAGGTTGAAATTGATTTTGTAATGATAAATTTTCAATATTATCGTCAGCAACTGCGCTATTTACTCTGTATACTCGTTGTCCTTCTGGAATATCGTCGCAAAACAAAGTATAAATAAAATCTTTTCTAAACATTTAAAATTCTTTCTGTATTATCGGCTTTTACTGAAATTAATACACCAGCTGGTGTTGATATGCCAACAGATGTTTTAGATTCTATATTGATAACAGCACCAAATGCATTTGCAGCATGTAAGTTGTACGTTAGGTGTACATGATAAGTTTCTTGCTCTTCCGCTGTCATTTCGATATATCTCAAAATTTCTGTCATTATACTATAAGGTTTTTCATATCTCTAATTAGGAATCTTAAAAACTTCAATTAAATATAAAATATTACTATATAAATAACGTTAAAATTGCGAGATATTGCTAAAAAGAGCATTATCAAATCAGAAAAAAATTGCTTCAGCATTTTCTGGTTGCGATAATAGTTACAAAGTTGATGATAAAAAAATTTTAGCAAATTTTAGATCCAAAAATTTATTTCATCTTTTGCAACCTGTTATATCAGAAGAACTTGCGGCTCATAAAAGTATCAAACTTATAGTCCAATATCATACGATTTTATCAAAGTTACACGCATTTAATGATATACTTGATGTAATTTTTGAAACAAAGAGTTTTGACAGAGAAATTTCAGAACCGTATTTAACAGCAAAATCGAGTAAAATATTAACTGGAATAAACATTGCCCTGGTCGCCGATGAAATACACCAAGAAATAAACAAAAAATTAGAAGAATTTACTTGATCAGGATCAGGTTGGAAATTTGAAATGATAAAAGAAGTTTTATTTCACACAGCAAAATATAACGTACTTCGAGGTAGTTTGTACGTCGATCTCCCTCAAAATATTAAAAACAAAAAATACTGTATAAATGTCAAAAACAATGATGACAAATGTTTTCAATGGTCAATTCTTTCTGCAAAACATTCTCAGTGTGATCACCCCGGCAGAATTGAAAAGTATTTGCCATACAAAGACGAACTAAATTTTTTGGGAATAACTTTTCCAGTAGCAGAAAATCATATACCAAAGTTTGAAAAACAAAACAGTATCTCAGTAAATGTTTTCGGATTAGATGAGCGAGAAAACTTTTACCCGAGATATATCTCAGAAAATGCTACACAAAATACAATAAATTTATTATTTTATCAGGGACATTATTGTTGGATAAAAAACTTTAACGGCCTAGTTGGCAGACAGTATAGTAAAAATAAAAATAAAAAATATTTCTGTTATAGATGTCTGCATGGTTTTTCTAGCGATGGAAGACTGCAGGAGCATCTGAAATACTTTGTCAACGTTCAAAGAATAACTATGCCTGGCGAAAAAGAAAAAATATTAAAATTTAAAAATTATGATCATAAGCTAAATATTCCTTTTGTTATTTACGCTGATTTTGAGTGTCTACTCGTTCGTGTGGTTGGAGCAGAAAATAATCCGAATAAATCCAGTACTAGAAAAATACAACAGCATATTCCTTGCGGAGTAGCTTATAAAGTAGTTTGTTGCGCTAACGATAAATTTTCAACTCCGATAAAGTTATATAGAGATGAAAATCCTGCCGGATGGCTATTAAAAAATTTAATAGACGAAGTTAATAAAATTTCTAACATATTATTTAAAACAGCTCCGATGAAAATAACGTCTAAACAACAACTCGATTTCGATGAGGCAGTTAATTGTCATGTTTGTGAAAAGTTACTGGTAGACTCCAACGGAGCCCGTGATAAGGTGCGAGATCATTGTCATTTGACCGGCCAATATCGTGGAGCAGCTCATAACAGCTGTAATTTAAAATTTCATGCTCCAGATTTTATTCCTGTAGTTTTACATAACTTTCGCGGCTATGACAGTCATATCATTGTAAAAGCTTTTGGTGATGAAAATATTAAAGCTAAACTAAAATTAAAGAACGTAATAAAATGTATTCCAAATAATTTTGAAAAGTATATGTCAGTCACGCTCGGTAAATTATGTTTTATTGACAGTCTGCAATTTATGGCAGCATCATTAGATGAGCTTGTTAAAGGTTGTAGCAATTTCGCTAACCTAAAAAGTTGCTTTGGTGAAAACTATATCGATTTGACAAAAAAAGGTATCTTTCCGAACGAGTATCTCGACGATTGGAGCAGATTTAATGAAACTTCTCTTCCCGATAAAGATAAATTTTACTCGCAACTCAAAAACGAAAATATCACAGATGACGAGTACAAATATGCACAAGACATTTGGAATAAATTTAGTTGTAAAACATTTGGTGATTATCACGATTTATATTTGAAAACAGATGTATTATTGCTAACAGATGTTTTTGAGAGTTTTCGTCGGGTAAGCTACAGCAATTATGGACTAGACCCCTGTTGGTATTATTCCTCCCCAGGATTGTCTTGGGATGCTCTCCTAAAAACGAGTAAGATAGAACTAGATCTCTTAACCGATGTCGATATGTTTAACTTTATTGAAAAAGGTATCAGAGGCGGAATTAGCGTTATAACAAAAAAATATGCAGTACCTAATAACAAATATCTGAAAAATTATGACAAAAATCTCCCATCTAATCATATTATTTATTTGACTCTAATAATTTGTATGGCTATGCGATGTCGGAACCAATGCCGTGTAGTGGATTTCATTGGATAACTCCAGATCAATTTCTTAAAGAAAC
>JAECUM010082836.1:0-10290 GCA_016617855.1 Megalonaias nervosa | reverse complement strand
TGCGAAAAGTGTATGGACATAAAGAAGATCGAAACATCATAATCAACCCCAACACCACATCTTCCACCTACCCCAGCCCAGCCCAAACAGGAAGCAAAAATCCCATAAGCTAGTAAACTGAAATTCATGTGTTAATGGGATATTGCATGTGTTGAAATCAATCGTTTTCTGCTCCGGGGAATTGTGGATGGATTAAATTCATGCCAATGCATACATGCTGTATTATGAAGAACAGAAAAGTGTAAGCTGATTTGGACCATGAGGGGAGCGTGGAAGATGAACCGGTTAAAATGTATAGGAGGGAATGGAGATGAGCAAAAAAGGGTTGTTTGAAGTAACTAGCAAACTACAGTTGATACGTATAGTTTATTTTGTAATGAGTTGCTTTTGGACATACAGGATTTGCTATTTTCTAAGAGGGGCTAGGGGTAGCAACAAATATAGAGAGTGAATATATATACAACACTAGGTCCTAATTGTTGTAATGGACCAGTATAATAGAGGTCTAAACAGAAATGACACAGAAAAGCAAGAGGACAACGATGCGCTATTTAAATCTTTCATTTTGCGAGAAAGAAGGACAAGCAAACAAGAAAATTAACAAACACTTACTTCAGTCTGTATGTACTCCGTAAGATAGTTGTGCCTGTCGAATGGTTTGATTTCTTAGAAACAGCGTTCGTTTCTAGTAAAGGAATCGTTGAGAGATCCACATATACTATAAATAGCTGATATGTGTTTACTCCACGTGCTCTAATATAGAGCCGGTATGTACATGGAAATCGTACCTAAAACGACCTTAATGTGTACATTATCTATCTGCATATCTACCTGTATATTATCACTGTGTGTGTATATATATATATATATATATATATATATATATATATATATATATATATATATATATATATATATATATATATATATATATATATATATATATGTATATTGTTACGTGTAGACTCGTACAAAAGTAACAAAAGAAAAGAGTGAAGCCAACAAGCTTTGTAAATTTTAACAAAATAATTTATTTCCCTAGAAAACAAAGTAAAAATATGAAATAGGACTTACGGTTTCTGAATATAATCCAAAAATTAATCCTAGAATTCAAAAATATAAGTCCTATCACTAAACAGTTCTAATTGAATCCGGGTTCGAACCTCGATGAAGTTCCAATATGGAAGGCGATGACGTCAGATGAGGTCGTTGTACTAATGGCAACAGTTCCTCGTTGAATCACAATTTATAATGTTCTGTTTAGAATTCCAGAATAAATTTCCACTAAATGTCGTTGTCCCAGAATTTTTATAAAGAAAAGTACTTGTGTTGTTTCCCAGAGAATATAAATTATAAAATCCAAAAAAAATAGATAAACTTTAAAAACAAACTGGCATCAACATCAAAACACCTTGAGCTCTAACGGTGTAAAAAAAAAATCGACTGCCTAAATCTACTAGAAACGTCTGTTTTAACCCACGATTTTAGATCACATGGTGGTTCACGTGACGGGGCTACGTGATCACTAATTTGAACAGCGCAGTAAAAAAAAAAATGCCATTCAGCACGTAGTCCAAAATAACCCGAGCTAAGAATCAGATTCTCACGCTGGAAATAAATAAAAAAGAAAGGCTGTTTACAACTTAGCTAACACGTGGGCCGAACATGACCTTGGTAATAACCAATCGTTTTCATTCAGTATTTACAAAATCGGAACCAAGGTTAAGAACTAAGTTAGCTAAAAATAAAAATGAAGCAAACATTTGCTTTTTACACAGGTCAAAACAAAAGACTAAATTTACTGGGAAAAATATAAAATCCCGTAAAAATATTATTCTTGCAATAAAATGTAATGAAACAAAAATAATAAAAAAAAGAATTTAGAACTAACAAACAAGCAATTTAATTACATATACGTAACAATATATATATATATATATATATATATATATATATATATATATATATATATATATATATATATATATATATATATATATATATATATATATATATATATATATATATATATATATATTCACCCGTTGTATTACCACATGTTAAACCGCCATCCTCTTTTACTACCAACTGATTGCCGAGAACGGATTTCTTGACAATAAAGTTCTGCGTTATATCGCCACACTCTCCTATCGCCATCCTAAATGTTGGACTAACTGCCTTCGTTATAATGACAGTTGATTCTTTCAGGCATTATGATCCTCTTTCTGTTTAATGATACCTGTTGCAAACAGTAACTGTATTTAGTGCATACCAGGCAATGTTAGCATGCGTCATTAGTATGAAAAGAGATTTGATATCTACATAAAATCACCTCCGATCACAATCAGATTAGCCAGGACTTCGATTAGATTGATTCATTTGCAGTGTCCAGCACAATACAGTAAGTACTTGAGCCGATCAAACTGATTATTTGATATAAAATAGTTATCTATTTGATTAAATGACGCATACTGTCGTCATAAATTTAAACAACTTAATTATCTTAGTTAAATAAAATAGGTCTATAAAATTTTGAAACTATACGACAGGGTTTGTTTTTTTTTTAACTGAAACAGTCCGATCGATACAAGCCGTGTGCTGCATTTTAACATCAGGTCAAGCCGATAGATAAAAGCTTTTTGCGATAGTAGATCCGAGCTTGATATCATCTAAGTATGAATGTCTGTTTATGTCCTGTTGTCCTTAGGGTCCAAAGTTGTTTGGATTTACAGAATTTGAAAATAATAGTTAGGCGGTACGAAGATCCCCGTATGATGGGGAGCACAATTACTCTTCAGATATATGCCTCGATCCGCTTCGTTTCGCGATGAGCTGGCTTGGTATTCTATGGTATTGGTTTGCTTAATTTGAAATTAAGATAGTTTGCAGTGGATTGTATTGGCTTGAATTATATGACCGTCTTTTTCTGAACCAGATTGATAAGCACTGTGACACGCTGTTTAAATTTACAGAATTTGAAAATAATAATATCGGTTGATATAATGTTCCTCCTACTTCGCGTCGCTTCTCTCCAATTCATAAAAGGGGAGGGGATTTAATAACTCAAGTTTCTCAGCTAAAGATATCTGTTTTAATTTTGGGCTTCAATTTGGAATTAGAAGTAATGAGAGTTGGAGCATAGGAAGGGTGGGTGGTTTCTCATAAAATTTGGAGTGCTTGTGGTAAATAGTTTCAAAAAAATTATGAGTGACATTGGCCAATAGTATTTAATTGATTTATGAGGAGTAGTGCTCAAAGGTTTGTAATGAAACTTTAAGTGTCAGTGGCTAATGGTTTTTTCATGAAACCATAGTTCAAATTTAAGCACTAACAGTTGGATATTTGGATGAAAATGCTTTTAAATATGGTTTTAGTCAATTTTGTTTTGTAAACAATAAGTTTAAAATCATGGAAACTATAGTTACAAATCTTAAAATATTAGGGTAACTATTGAAATTTTAGTCTAATAGCGCTGTAAAACTGCTTTTAACCACATTTTTTAAAACTCAACCCAAAAAGCACACATGGGTAAAAGATTTAAACATGTGAGCCAGGACCGTATCCCTATTACACAGGATCTAGGATTCGTATGATTCCGACTGGGGATAAAGCAGAATTGAAAAAAAGTGCTTTAAAAAAGCATTGTATTTGGCCAATTTTTTTTTCCAGCTCGGTCAAGAAAGAAAACAATGGGTCACAAGAACCTGTCTGTCTAACTACTCGTTTGAAACAGCGTGACCTTCACCTTTGCCGTGACCTTAACAACTGATTAAATACTTTAAATTTCCTAGAACAGCTAGTATTATTGGAAACCCTTGTTTTGTTGGGTAGCAATATCATTGAACTCTTCCTATTCTGACCCCCTCCTGCGACAGAAGAAAATTGAATGGTCTGTTTGTACCGTCAAATTCAACCCATCTTGAATGTTTAGAGATGGTACGTGATTTGGTACGTATGGTATGATATTATGTGAAATCAAAAATTTAAGAGATCTTCAGACAAGATGAGAATGCAATAATACCCTAACATTCATATAAGCTTCTGTATATTCCGAAGGCCTGTATATGTCTAAGTTTTGGTGCAGATATGTATGTTAGGGGAACTCATACTTTCACTGATACAATTTTCTTGCCTTTGTAACATTGACCTTCTGACGCCGAATAGAAAGGCTTCAGGGTCGACCGGCATTTTAATCCTGCTGAAGGATGTAAAACTAAACTTTCCGTGTGCATAACAAGGAAAAATATAACAGACAAATTGCCCGAGACACAAACATAGATGAATTTCCTGACGGGGTTGGCGGTAAAGGTCGTGATGGAAATAATTGTATTAACTATTCATTAACCTTCACCTATATCTAAGTATTTAAATATCGTACTTGACACACTATTTAATAATAATGAACGCCTGGTTATTTTATCATCAAAATATTTACCATTGTAAATTTTCCTCAACTGTGAAGGAAAGAAATCATGAAAGATTAAAAGAGCACCGAATGTGATCCATGGCCGCCGTCTTGAGAAAGTTATGAGGTTGGAGTGGGGACATGGTGCCGACATATGTCTGTGTGTGTGTATGTGTACCAGTTTTAGTAAAGCTGCAGTGATGGCCTTTCTCTAGAGATCGTGGATAAAACCAAAAAATGACATTTCTAAATAATAAAAAATTGATTTGATATGTAAGTTTAACCTTCTTCTTCATGATATGAGGTCATACTTTAGTGAAATTTTCATCAAAGGTGAAACTGAATAACATTTTGGTAAAACTCACAATAAATGTTGTTTAATTCCAGTAAAGATATATGATTTTTTGACACAATATTAATAGTTATCTTCCACAATCTTCGGCATGACATAGGTTTGAATATTCATTTAAAAACAAAAAAAAAAAAAAAACAGCGTGGAAGAACTGAAAATTATTTACTTATTAACAGTGAAAAAGTTCTATTGTGCGAATTTTAAAGTGCGGTCAACATTACTGCCAATATACCATTAATAACTTTTTACTCCAACATTAGAGAGCAGCAATATTTTGATGCAAGGGAATCTTCTGAATGAAAGATGGATGCTTATTACATTTAAAAAATCCACCCGCAAATGATTTTTATCTCCTCTTTCTTTATTTGCATATTTGATTGTTAAATAGTTAAAATTTCTTCATGGAATTTTCAATTTTAAAAGTGCTTTTTACGTGGAATTTAACATATACATTTCATACCTCTTATCTTTGTAGATACTGACATTGAAATTTACTGTATAATTCAACTAAAATACTATTATGTAAGTGGTTAGTTCTGCTGATATGTGATTGGTCAGTTCTTTGGTGTGGCAGACAGGTTGTTAAGGTTGCTGGTATTGCTAATGAAAAAAGGCGAAAATTGAATCTGATACAAATCTTCATAACATTAAAGCGCACACTACATTTGCTTGCAATCCATTCATTTGTCAAATTTTTCGAGTATAAGCAAATTATGTTCGGATGGTCTTAATTTTTTTCCTATAATGAGCTTGTTCTTGGAGGTAGGAGGATTGCTTGCCATACTTGACACACTATCTTGTCATAACGTACACGTGCATAAAAGCTTCAATAAAATATCTCCTGAAGTTAAAAAATTACAGACAAAACGTTACATTTTTTCCGAGCTGTAACCTTGACCTTTTGGTAGGGGCGTTACTGTGGAAAGACACACAGCCTTCGTATGAGGCATATTTTTTAGTAGTTTCATGAAAATATCTTCTTTGCTTCAAAGTTGCTGTACAGAAAAGGAATTTTGTCAGAATTCAATTTCTCTTCCTGTGACACTGACTTTTGACCTGGAAAGCCATCTAGTCATGCTATCTGGGAACGATTTCAGACAACTCTCTCCAATGTCAAGAACAGACGTTCACCACTTAACATAAAATATTCAGCTTAAGGGTATGTGAACGAAGCTTGTTAGTGAGCTAGATCCCATTGCGTGTCAGGAGTCCAAATCCATAATTACGCATTAAAATGTATATCACGTTGACTCTGTTTTGCTGTATGACACACCCTGGAAGGCAGGTTACGGTGACCCAGTTATGTCTTAGATTGCGTCCTTGTATTTGGTACTGGTCAAATGTGAATGTCTGCTCAACATACTCTGTAAACCATCTTTTAACGACTGCATGCTGTATATATTTTATTGTTATGCGCTTTTTTGTAAAAGTCAGTGCAAAACGCTCTCAGGAAATCTATGCTATGAGTTGATACATGTAATCTAAAATAAAATTTGCTTTATTTTATTTGAATTGGGTTCAGTGCACAACATTCTTGTATCCTACAATTCTCATCCACAGTGTTTGACGTCAATAGATGTTATAATGCTACAGCTTGAACAGGGAAGATACAAGGATGGGCAAAATGAATACTAAATGATCCTGCTTTTCGATGCTTAGGTATTATAATCGAAAAAAAATATAATTCGTTTATCATTGCTGCATTCGTAACCTTACAACCAAGCATTTTAAGACATAACTTCATGAGCTAACACATTTTCAACTATTACCGTACATCTGAGTGAAAGTGTACCAAAATCTCCTACGACTAAAGAGTTCTAAACTAACCCAAAACAGGTCAACGTTCAAGTTTGAAAAAAAAAAATTCCCTTTTTCACGTAACAAGGGTCATACCACTGACCTTTAACCGTAAATGTAATCTATAGACTTCACAGCATCATCAAAGGCAATATACTAATAAGTTTTAGTAAGATATATATAGTAGAAGTCAGGGTCTTGAATGAAAATCGTTTAGCTTTCTCAGATCATAGTAACTTTGATCTTTGACCATTGGGCCCCAGATCGATAGCCTTCTTCGTGTCTTTCAGGGTAAACAGCCTGTAATCCCTGGTGAACTTATAAAAAGCAGAGCTTTAATTATTCCATGGAATTCGTTTTGCTATGGTTACCCTGTGGTTACCTTGTTACACCAAGAACCTTAGTCGCCTATAGGGAAGCCCGCCTGCAAATTTTCTTTAAGCAAATAAAGCAAAACTGATAGTATTGCACAGACAGACTTTTGCTATGGTCAGCCACAAAGACCTTGACATTTGTCCCAGAGCTTTGTAGTTCGTTGTCTCCTCTAGGGCAACCCATCTACACAGTTTGTTGAAAACAGATGATGTAGAACTCAAGTGATTTTATAGAAAACATTTCTGAAGTTCGGAAGGATAGAGGGACATAACTATAACATTACATTCTTGGCCCTATATCTGGTGTTTAAAAACACATGAATTTCGTAGAACACTACATATCTTAACTGCTAATTGTGTCATGATCTAAATTCCACGCGTTTGACTTGCAAAGTCTTTGTCACAACATTTTACCGTTAGTATCACCTAGATAGGCCTATAAATCAGCCCCACACGTGTAATAATACTGACTGGAGGTTTCGGGGATGATCTCATCTATTCATTTAAACATGCAAATGTTTTCAGACACTTTCGTTTACACACATCAGTGTACATTTTATACACTTACCGGTATTTCTCGCGGATGTTAAGTTACCGTCGGTTTAAGATTTCTTTTGGCAATATGTACATATTTTTTCCTGGTCAAATCCTATGTTTGACGATTTGGAAATCCATGTGGAATAGTACAACCCTATGAGCCGTGGCCATATTGAATTTCGCGCTAGATATGGATATTACCAAATACCGGTAAGTGTCTAAAATGTACAAGGGTGTGTTCCGGAAAAATTTACATGCAGGAAAATTGCACATTTTAATGAAGAGGTGACATCACACCCACAAATCGTCCGTCAGTATAAAGACAGATTCGAGGGTGTGATTTATCAGACTACCACCTAGAAAACAGTGATAAAATGCCTCGTTATCTGCCCCACAAGGACAAACAAAATAAGTCATGCAAATATGTTTAAAGTAAATATATAACAGAAGCATTTACATTCCAGATTATTCCTATTCTTATAATCAGGATGATAAGAGGATATGAGATATAACATGGTATCCGTTGCATGGCTTCATCATGCTTTGTCATATAGTTTTCAGATCGCAAATATTATAAATCACGTTCGTATAAAAATACAATTGAACTATAGCTTCTATTATCTTAGGATATAAATTAGCTATATACACTCTTGGAAATACATTTTAGAACATTGCAATGACGTGACCATCTATGTAGCAAGTTCCTTCATACATACATTTCTAGCCACTACTCAAGCTTCAAAGTGACGGACCCTGTCAATCAAGCTTGCAGATTTTCAAAACGGAGCATTTTTTTTCACCCACAGCGGAGATTTCGAAGTAGATGAGAGCAATAATGTAACTTCATCATTAGACCGCATGAACACATAAATTGTAACACACACACACACACATGCAGAGAGAGAGAGAGAGAGAGAGAGAGAGAGAGAGAGAGAGAGAGAGAGAGAGAGAGAGAGAATTGTATGTTTAGAACATTTTAAGCCCGCATTCATTGGTAATATTCATTAGAAGCCCAAATTTCACTTGCACTGCATAAATGCAAATTGACAGTTCAAATTTATGCAAATGTTCAAGACAATGCGAAGATATAAACGGATATAAGCTATTGATGCAAGGCACCTAATTATGTATCGGATATAAGCTATTGACGCGAGGCACCTAATTATGTAACTGATATAAGCTATTGATGCGAGGCACCTAATTATGTAACGGATATAAACTATTGACGAGAGGCACCTAATTCTGAAACGGATATAACCTATTGATGCGAGGCACCTGATTATGTAACGTATATAAGCTATTGATGCGAGGCACCTAATTACGTAACGGATATAATCTATTGACGAGAGGCACCTAATTACGTAACGGATATAAACTATTGACGAGAGGCACCTAATTCTGAAACGGATATAACCTATTGATGCGAGGCACCTAATTATGTAACGGATATAACCTATTGACGAGAGGCACCTAATTCTGTAACGGATATAACCTATTGATGCGAGGCACCTGATTATGTAACGGATATAAGCTATTGATGCGAGGCACCTAATTACGTAACGGATATAAGCTATTGATGAGAGGCAACTAATTGTGTAAATCATGGTAGCTATAATGAAGAGAATTTAAAGCCCAATTTAAAAATAAATTTATCAACAAAATAAATCAGAAAAACTGGTATTTTACAGTAATGATTATACTTTTCTTCTTCATATTATTATTATTATTATTATTATTATTATTATTATTAAAATTTAGTTTATTCCTAAGACACGTGCTTATATTTGAATACTTTCGTCACTAGTGCTACGTCATCTTGAAATCGATAGGCACCCTGCTTTCTACTTGAACTACTGGCTCAAAATGCTTTATTCATCATGCACGTATAAACAGGTTGACTTGTAAATAAAAATAATCGTTAACATAATTTTTAATCTGATTTGAAGTATATAAATATTTTGGCAATAATGAAATAGTAACATATAATTCAAGCCAAAGGATCTCAATGTATGATAGACAAGGCAAAAATATATTTCTCCCCTTTCCAGTATGTGCAGCTTCCAAAATAAATGTATTTGTGTATTTCAATTTAAAATCCAACATTTATCATGTCAAGCACATGCTTGGAAAACTTCGTACTACAATAAAATTGACGAATTCTTAACAAACTCTCCCTCATTTTAAAAATCAATGTTGTCAGTTGTAACATGCGTGGAAGTGACACAATGTTTAACTCATTACTAAGAATTAAGCACAGGAAAACCACGTATGTGTCACGTTTAAATGGGCTAAAACAAAAGTCTACTTGCAACACTGCCTGCGCGGCGGACTAGTCAGGAGGTTATGTTCTTACACACACACACACACACACACACACACACACACACACACACACAGAAATGCGAGCATAGCATTATTTAACGATGTGCATCTTTGTGGCCATATATTGGATTTCACGCGAATTTCATGCGCTTTCGAACCCCTGGTGCTTTGTTAAATTTATTCTTTTTCCGGGCCTCACCCAAAACAAATGAAACTGCACTTCCGCATCATGTGTTTCATTTGGTGCTTTACGGAACAACAACACAAGTAGGATATTTAGAGCCGAGGCAACTAGATTAGCGTGCCTTGCCCAAGGATACATCACGGTAGCTGACCCAGGCTCCCACGATAGTAGGATTCGAGCACTCAACCTTCTGTCGCGACTAAGACACGTTGATCACTGAGCCCTCGCGACTCTCACGCCTAATGTGTATTGACGGAAAACATGCAATTCAGTTGTAAAGAAATGAGACGTGCTAATTTAATTTTTCCACAAATCAGAG